>CM017440.1:37230014-37288354 GCA_007726485.1 Eragrostis curvula | reverse complement strand
TTATCATCCTCGTTGTTCTCCCAATGTAACTTCTACTATTATTTATTTCCTTGGATTATATGATGAGTGCCACCCATATATCATGTACCCCTTTTACCCCCGTCTAAGTAAGGTATTGTTATTTCGTAATAGTATCTACTTTGTTACATTTTCATTCTACTACGCTCTACTCCCTGAGGAAAATAAAATACGATAACTCTGGAATACTCCATGGTGAAATGCTACAATGGTGTTCCGTGCGCTTGGGGAATTAATGGAAAATTAATTATGCCCATATTCACCGCCAACGCCTCATCGGCGCATACGCTGCGGGGAGCTGCCGGGAGGTGAGCACGACCATCTATGCCATGGCCCTGGCCGGTGCGGTCCAGGTCTATGTGGTCATCCATATCATGTTCTTCACGCTTGACCGCAACACCGTAGTGGGAATGAGGAAGAGGAGAAGAAGATCTTGAGGTGGTGGAGAAGATCAGGTGCAAGAGGCTGATCTCTTTGCAATCCTTGCCGCTACCATCACTACCACGCGAGGCCACCCCGCTGTTGACGGTCGTTACGGACCAATTTCAAACCGTCACAGCTCAATAAATAAAAGGATTGGACATTTCTTACACGCATTTTATTTATAAATAACTATTTCCACATGTACCTCTAGATTTTAGTGTGCAGGTGGAATAAGGGAAAATCCAGGTGAAACCAGGCCCCAAGGCGACGAACAACACTTTTACAAACTCGACGTTCGCCGCGGGAATACAACTCCAAGACAAAAGGCCAAAATACGCAAGGTCCAACACAACCAGGCCTAATGCACCTGGACCAGAGAAGAAGACCCAGAGGGGGAGCCACCTGCCAAAGCCCAGCCCAGGTGGGGCCAGGCACAGGTCGGCCGACCCCCCTTGGCCAGGTCGGCCGACCTGGCAGGGTGGCCCCCTGGGCCCATCTTTTATGGCGGTTTGTAACCGACCTCTGGAGGTCGGTTCCCCCCTGCATTAAATGCCACCGACCTCAGGAATCGCCTCCAGAACCGACTCAAGACTAAAATAAAGGGGTACCCCCCCTCCTGGAGGACACACACACACACCACAAACAGAGGACATTCCCCCTCTCCTCACACTAGAGCTAGAGACTCTTTAGGTAGTGCTAGGCTGAGTAGTGGGCTGCTCATGCTCCCCAAGGTCTTGTGGAGAATTGGGTATAGCTCTTGTATCCTCTCTTTGTAAGACTTGTTCTTCGTCTAATGGAATACATTGTTCGTATAGTTGTTATGTGCTTAGTAGTTTGATCATGTCCTGCATGAATGTTCATCGTTCGTTCATGTTTGTTCATCGCTCATTCATGTTTGTTCATCATTCGTTCATCGTTCATCGATGATCCTAGTAAACATCATCGAGCGTCCTGTTGTTCATGCTTGATTATCGATATTCTTGCACGTACTTAATTGATCGTCGTTCGTCGCTCGTTCTTGAGCGACGAACGCTTATGCATAACTTAGTGCTTGCTTTGACCCTTTTTGTTTAAACTCATGCTAGTAGGCTAGTTTTCTTATGTTTTGGCATCGGGCTCTTCTGTCCTGCAAAGTGCTCTAGATTTATCACCCCGTCGATCCGAAGGGTTGGGGGTGCCTGAGGGATCTAGAGTTGTGGTTAGTGACGCGGCATGGTTGCTGGGGTTGTCTCTCCACCTTGAGTATGTGCGTGTCCCACGGTTTTTGTAGAGGTAGGTGGCAGGAAGTGACAGCCCTGTCCATCCAAAGGAACCCTCCACGTTCGGGCACGGCATAGGAGTATGTAATGCGCCGAGTCGCGGGCGCAGACCCTGCGTATGCCGGACCTCCCAAAGTTGCCTAGACATAAGACGCTTGCTTGCGCTTGCATGATCTTAGACTGATAGGTAGAGGCCTTGCACGTCTATGAATGTTTGTACTTTAGGAGTAAGTAGCTGCACTAGTCTAACTTAGCATTGCTTAGAATTGTCTCCCGCCTTTTTAATGAGAGAGAGTGGGATACCTTGTGTGTGTCACACTGTTGGTATTTTCTTCTACGTCACAGATAAATCCGCAAGCGCACGGAGAAAACCGTTGTAGCACTTCACCGTGAGTATTCAAAGGGTAGCGATTTCCACACAGGAAAGGCGGTGGTTTGCTACGTCAATACAACAATTAATATTTATTCATTAGAGCATCCGCAGTGTAGTGCCAAACCGAACCGTGTGGAGAGAGAACACGTAGTATGGTTCTATTTGTACACTAACACTTGAACCATGCAAAAAGATTTTTAGTTCGCATCTTCAACTCGAGTCTAACCGAATAAAATATTCTGCTGGCACAGCTCCTCACGCTTGTGAGGTTGTTCCTACAGAGCAGGGAAGGCAAGAGAGTGTTTTTCTTTCCCTTTTAGGTTCAGTTTTGGGCTCCACTAAAAGGAACTCAGCCCTATGAATCAATTAAACCTTTGCTTGTTGGGCATAATTTATTAAGCTTTTGAACTTAATTGCAAGTTGGCGCTTCAAATCTATTGCATCAAAAAAAAATCAATTTCAGCCCACCCTAACTTTGAAACCTGGCTCTGTCACTACTCTCGCGCAGGCCACCACCGCGAGAAGGGACATGCAGAGCCACTCATTTTGCTTTGAACTCCGTGCTGAGAACATGCATCTTTGTCGGGGGGAGTAGTATAGGAGGGAACCAGCGTTATTGGCAGGAATCAAACGGCCACAAGCATGCCTTCCCGGGAAGGTGCCTGCGGTTTCCTATTGTCCCTCCGCAAGGACGAAGCACCTGGTGTCAAGGATCCAAGCAGATCTTGCAACGATGAGCATTGGGCACCCATCGCGGCTAGATTCGGTGCCCAAATGGCCTCATGTGAAGAAACTCGAGCCGCAACCAAGCAACTCAAACATAGATTTTGCCACCCAAGAAAAGTCGACGTGTTCCTCATGGTGAAAAGAAAGGAAGACCAGCGACTGCTCTCACATGAGCCCGCACGAGAATGGGCAGCCCAACATCGAAGGCAACTCCGGGATCCAAAACTCAGATCGATCTGGTTCGATGGAGAAAGGATGTTGGGTGAGAGAAAAGCTAGTGAACCTATGGATGCGAAGCCGATTTTTGCCTCCGCCGCTGTAGGAACCCAGCACCCTCCCGGCTACTCTCTCTCTCTCTCTCTCTCTCTCTCTCTCTCTCTCTCTCTCTCTCTCTCTCTCTCTCTCTCTCTCTCTCTCTCCCCGACACAAACTCAGGTAGAAGATGAACAACAACTGGACCACGCAAGAAATTTTTGGCCACGAAAGCCGCGGCGAACTCGCCCATATCTTGGGGCTTGACTAAAACATGCGCGCGCAAGATTAATACGCGCAGGCATTCCGACCACAAAACGACAAAGAACCTGTCCGTATCCTCCTTCCCTGTAAAAGTTTCACTACAAGACAGAAAAATTCCAACTTGAATTCAACTCGGATTTGAGGAGTTCCATCTCGGATGCAAGGATTTGAGGAGTTTTAAATCGATTTGAATGAGTTTCAACTTGATTTAAAGAAGTTTCAATTTGGATTTGATGAGTTTCAACTCGAATTTGACAAGTTCCAAATCGATTCAAAATGTTTCAACTAAAAAAAAGAGTGATCTTCTCTGGCTCAGTGCCATCCCTGGCGGCGGCGCGTAGGGAGGCCAGACCACCTCTGCCCGCCCGCCTTGGGGGGAGGACCGTACCTTTTGCACCGCGGCGGGAAAGAGGGGGGGCGGGGGTAAACGATATAAGTTCATCAGGATTAGGTGAACCATGGATTGTTGACCTTACAGTTCAAAGGAAGAACAAATACAAAACCCCTGTTCTGATTCACGCTGCCGCCTCCTATTGCCTTGCCTTAGCCTACGGCGCGCTGCTGAGATCTTTGTCAGGGCGCTGCTAGCCTCCTGCAACAACACCGTGTGACTAGAGGTTGTGCAGCCGCTTCTACGGTACTGCTTGTGCGCCAGGAACAAACGAAGGGCAGGACGAGGTAGGGCGTTGGTTATTGGTGTGCGCAGCTTGTTGATTATGGGTGGGCGTCCTTTTGAAAGCAACTTTTGTATTGTATCAAAAACGTAAGGCGGAGCCCTCCCAAACCCTTGCTCGCTATGGCCGCCGTCGCCGGCTGCCGGCGGCGGTGGCCAGCGGCAGGGCCCCAAGGGTCCTATTCGCTTTCCTTTAGTCCTTGCTCCCACCTCTGTCACCTACGATATCTGCAGCCCCCATTCAAATCCCGATCTAAATCTCGATCTGAAGCAAGGTGAAGAAGAAACAAGTTGGCGAAGGAACTGGGCGCCCACATCGCTCTCCCGAAGGGCAGCTCGGGTGCAACCCTAGCCGTTGCCACCGCAACCCGCCCTCGATTCCATCCCTCCTCACCGCCACCGAAGCAGACCGCCAGATGCCCGCGCAGTTGCAAGGACGGTGGCGGCTAGGCTTCTCCTCCTGCTCAAGCTTTTGCCATCTCCCCCTACCCTCCCTTTGTTGCCGGTAGCCGGGGTTGTGGCTTTGGGTTGTGATTCTGCCTCCCCCCTCTCCTTGTTGTTTCTTTGGTCTTGGTTGCTCGGGGCAGGCCATGGTCGTCAAGGGCTGTCTCCCCATGAAGTCCGGCCCTACCCACGAGTTTGGTGGTAGCGTTGCCATCGGTTCCACCGCCTCCGTGACTGGATCTGTGGAGGCCATGGCCAAAACAGGCATCGCCTCATCGGATCCGGTGTCGCTGAGGACGGCTCGGCGTCCTAAAGGACTCATCCCCCTCGCCGGAGCGACGATGGGTCTCTTCCTGAGCTCACATAAAGCCGCCCCCCCCCCCCTCTTCTCTTTCCCCCTCTATGTTGTGGTCGTCAACGCCATGGTCATGTGGTGCCAGTGGTCGTGCGGTGCTGGAGGATTCACATGGTGGTGGCCAGTTCCCTGCAGCGGTGGCTGGATCTACGCATGACCCACTTTCCCATCCTGGTTGTGGTCGTATTGTAGTTGGTCCTGGTCGTGATGCAATCCTTACATTGGCAAGCGATTTATGATTCTCATTGGTCGTTTTAGGATGGCGGCTTGTGCTGCGGATGGTCGCATCTTTAGTGGCAAGGTAGGATCTTGCTTATCGCAATGGCATGCGTGACATTTAAGGTCACTTCGACGAATACCCGCAATGGTCATATGCTTCACGCATCATTTGTCGTATGCTTCATGCATCATTTGTGATGGGTCGTTCACGATCGCTAAGGTAATAGTACACAAAGGTGCACCATTGCGATGGTGCACCTTTGCGATGGGTCATCAATGGTTGCTAAGGTCGCTAACCTCTTCTATTTTTGCTCCTGCGCGTTTGGTCGCATGCATGGAGGCTTTGGAAGGTAGGCTAGAGACATGTTCAACTTAGGAATACTCCAATTGACCGCTCTCGATCGCCCAAGAATTCTGTGTGCACATCAACGGGCATTCTCAAGTTCGTGAAGATGCTGAAGATCTAGCCGAGGTAAGTGGAGGAGGTTTAGGTCGTGGCTCTTAGTGCCAGTTTCTAGTTGCTGGCATGTTCTGTTCTAATTGTGTTTCATTTGCTACTTATAGGCCCTTGGATCTCTTGTAATATTTTTTGTAACTCTTCTTCTTCTTAATGAAATACTCACGTTCTCGAAAAAAAACAAGATCAATTTGTGATGGTCGGATTTGACATTGAGGTCGAGATTAGAGGTTCAATCTAGGTGCAGCAAGTTTCTTTTTCAAAATGGAACTATTGGTTAGGAATTCAACCATCAGCCAGTTACGAAACTCGTAGGGACCTCTTTTGTCTCTGACTAGTATTACATTTTTTTTTTTTTTTGCGAATTATCTGACTAGTATTACGATGTCAGGATTTCTAGTCTGTGCAGTATTTGGTTTATTTATTTTTAACTAAGTTAATGAGAGACTGTCTTAGCAAACCATGCAAATACCAAAGTTATGGAAATTTTCAGTAGTTGTTCAAAAATATATCCAAATGCTTCCAATCATTTAAGAAAAATAAATGTTGTGAGTGGAACAGCGAGCATACCATGTTCTGGAGTTCTATAGTATTGGGGTAAAGCAGGAATTTTAGCTTTTTCTGAAATAATAGTGAGGGGATGCGTCGAGTAGTCATTTTCTACAATAGATATGTTCTAAGTGTAGTTTCGTTCCTCAAGTTTTAAAGGTTCCAATATTGAGAGAGTGCCTTAAGTTCTCGTGTAGAGGTTAATTAATGCAAGTGCAATAACAACCTCTCTCTTGATATAGATATAGTTTTGGTTACATGTGTTCTCCTTGAACATGCAGCAGGCAGCGAGGAAGATGAGGGACCGAGAAGCACGGCACCAGAAGCCTGCTGTTGCTAGTTTCCAGTAGGCCAGTTCATTGGCGGTCCGGTTAAACCGGCAAGGAAACCGGCCACTATGAATGAACAGTGATTAATTCAAATGAACAGTAATTCGTGGGAGAGAATGAATTGCCGGGTTCTTAGCCGGTTTGACGGTTTCATTTTTGAACACCCCTAGTTTCCAGTACTAGATTAGTTGTGCAATGATCCGTGACGAAAATGAAGAAACGTCACCTGGTTAATCTATAACGCGAGATACATGACGAATAATTTTTTCATCACGGATGCCGTTTTATGACGGTTTTTCTCTGATCAGTGACGATTCTCAAACGTCATTGATCACCAGATTTCTTGTAGTGTGCGTAATATCTTTGATTTTTTCAATGATTTTGCTTCAAGATTTGCTATGTTTATTCTTGTTCTTGCATGTCTGGTGTCCAAATTTCATATGTGCCCATTTATATGGTTCAAGTGCCAGGGATTGAATAAACAACTGTTTTGCGATTTGATTTTTATATTCAGCTTCCTGTGAATAAGTACTGGCCCCACTTATTCGGCTTAACATTAAATGCTAACAATGTTTTCAAATGGATATCTTCTTCAAACCGGATCATAATATGTATGATTCTGGTTGTGAAAAGCGTTAGCAGAAACAATGACATGTCCAATTAAATCTCAGAAAGGTGCTATGGCCTCGGTCAGTATTTTATAGTTAGATTTATGTTGTTATACAAAACATACGACAAAGACCCTACTTTGTAGAACCCTCTCTTGTTATGAAGGTTTATTCATGCAAAAAAAAATGAGGGCAAGCAAAACTTGAGATGGAGTAGAGTTTTTTCTTAATTTTAAATATTTTTTAATTAATATTTTAAAAACAGTATGTGACAAAAAAAAATTCAGGATCTAGACCGTTTGGTCACGCCAAGGCACTTGGCGTGACACATACTGCAGTCACGCCAAACAGATTGGCGTGACAAGTTGACACGTCCGCTTCGCTTTCCACGTAGGCGCGACTGATGACCGTGCTGACCAGGTGAGTCACTCCAATCCGATCGGCGTGACTGAGTCACTCCAATCCGATCGGCGTGACTCACTAGGGGATTTAGCCGCGCGCCGGCCTCTTTTTCCTTATGCATTCTTTTCTTTTCTTCCAGACCGAATACTCGAATAGCTGCACATTACAAGACTATTCCTTCACTTCTTAAGGAATAGTCTTGTATGGCTTTAATATGTATCAAGATTCAAGGTATATCATAATTTTATAATTTGATGGGTATTAAAATGTATACACTATCACAAGCTAAAGCATTTAATATTGTATATTGACTTATGTTGCTTTAATATAACTTCGGATGGCTCTGAATAGGGCTCTAGGTAAAATTTTAGTGGTTGTAGAACATCCTCTTTTTTGTGTGCTGCAGGATGGCTCTGAGTAGTGCTCAAGCTTTGTCACTAGTTGGCTCTGATGAGAAATGCATGTCCTGATCTTCCGAAAGGTAAGGTAAATTCGATTGGTGGAACGGCGACGTTGGCGATCCGGGTTTCTAATCCAAAGGATTCGAACCCCTGCAACTGTTACATCGCTGCTCTGTGCTTATGAACCAAGTACAAGTAGAATTTTGATGTGGGACAGGATTCGTTAAAAAGGCTATTTTCTTAGCTTTTCATCCATATGTAGAACGTCTAAAACGTATGTGACTTGGGCGTCCGATTTGATGGAGGTTGTTTCTAGAGTCCGAATCGAACTTGAAGACCAAGTTAATGATGAGTTGAAGTTAGATGTAGGGGGCAACTTTAGTGTATCCGGTAGTGTGATGTCTTTATCAGGCACTTCCTATATGTCGGCCTTAGCTTGAAGAAATACCCATCCAAGCTCTATCAATAATGACACCATCTAAAATCGCAACAGTAACAAAATCTAATTGGAGAGAAATAGAGAGATACTTTAGAGGGTCAATCCCTCTCAATTTGGCCCGGAATGAGCACCTCCCGTGGTCCGGATTCGAGTGGGGAAGGTAGAGAGATGACGAAGAGTTGAAACCTACATGGCGCAGTTGTTCGGTCTGGAAGAAAGAAAAGAACACATAGAGAAAAAGAAGCCAGTGCGGGTCCTGATGAATCACGTCAAAGGACACGGCATGACTGAGTCACGCCGATCAGATGGGAGTGACTCAGTCACGCCGATCGGATTGGAGTGACTCACCTGGTCAGCGTGGTCATCGCCTGCATCTACGTGGAAAGCGAAGCTAACATGTCAGCCTGTCACGCCAATCCATTTGGCATGATTGCAATATGTGTCACGTCAGGTGGCTTGGCGTGACCAAACGGTTTAGATCTTGGAAATAAATTTTGACACGTAATGTTTTTAAAATATTAATTTAAAAAGGTTTAAAATTTAGAAAAAAACTCGATGGAGTATCGATTGTCACTTGTAACTTGTTTCACGAGTAAAAAACTATGCGTTACATGAGGGCAAAGCTTATAAGTAAGAAAAAAAATGCATACCTTTCACGAGTAAAAAACTATATATGTATCACATGAGGGCAAGCATGTAAGTAAGAAAATGCATACCTATTGAATCCGTAGCTAGTGAAGTGTTTCACGAGTAGGAACTGCAAGCCCGGCGCCCGCCAATGTAATCAGAGCTCTGCATGAATAAAGATTGAAACTCATGTAAGATTGAAACTGCAAGCCAAATATCTATATCACTGATCATGTATATATGTCAAAAGCCGGGTAAAAAGAAAAGAAGACGCTTAGATAAGAGGGTAATTTTGCAACTAGAATCAAAATTAACAAATCAATTGGAGAAAAGAAAACAAGACCTTAATTATAGGAGATTGAATGGAAGGAACAGGAGATGAAGAAACAAAAATAGCTTATGAGCTATTCGATTCAATAACAGGCTGGCTGGGTATCCATGCCTGGACGACGCAACGTTAAGCAATGGAGCTCGCTTGTGAGGAGAAGAATGCGTATGATGAGGTTTCAGATCTGCAACCAAGCAACTATTTATCAACCAACTCTGTATCACAGGACGACTTGGCGAAGTCAACTCCCACGGCCAGTAGTAGCTAGCACGCCACAGGCTTTATTTTGGAAGCGGTTGCTCTAGTAATAACGAGACGCGGCTTTCGCGCTGGAAGCGAATTATAATAAGAGGACTTGACTAGACGAAGGACTCTAAATAATTATTTGTCCATTGGAAGGAGGCCTAACACCTTTCACTTCCTCCGGCGTAGTCACGCGTGTGCACACAAAACTATTAGGGGTGATGTTTTCAGTGTCTTCTATGATGCATGTACTTGAACAATCATATTTATCAGGACAATTTTGTTTTCCGCAGTTCTAAGGAAAGCCTAGTGAATATTTAGGGCACTGTTTCTGAAATCTCTTTTACCATCTTCCTTGTTGCTACAGTTTTATTTGCGATGGTTTCTATTTGCTAATACAATTATTTTTTCGAAATTTCTAGTTAAACAATGCCCGAAAGCCAATTCATATCAGCCCAGCTTGATCACCAGCTCATCCGCCATTTTCTAGGTAAACATAGCAAAGAAGATTTCAGGGTGATGGAAAATGGAGGACCACAACTGTGGTGGCTCGCATCACCGCAAATGTTAGCTTTTGCAGATGAGCAGCTCAAACATACACATAAAGTTTTCTGTATACATGACCGATTCTAACTGTACAATTACGCATGTTATACTAGCCATTACAACAGCCCGCTGCAATCTCAACCCACTGCAGAAGGATTCATTAATGAACGGTCGGCCTGATAACAACGTTATGAATATGTGAGCTAGATGATCTTGCAAACAGGCCAATTTGATTTCCAACATTTTCCCACCGGTCGTTCACATCAAAATAAAGATCAAACCCTATGCACTTAGGTATGGCATATACACTAATAAAAGGAAAGTTGACTTTAAAAGACGATAGCAAGCATTGAAGCAAGAAGGTGTGTAGTACCTGCTCAACGTGGCCTACAAGAAGGAAATGCAGGACCGGTTTCGAACGATGTAATCAAAATTCTGCATCGAAGACGAACATAACTTGTTCAATATATAGGCTAATTCGTAGAACTTATCATATCTCAACTGCTCAAAAAGTTGAAAAAAAAAGAGAGTAAAAACTGAAACATCGAACGATGAAAGATAAGAGGACATTGTTTACAAACAAAATCTGGATCCGCACAAGTACTGCAGGGAAGAAAAACAAACCTTGTATCGAAGATGAACCGGAGAAGAACAGTAGCTCAGATCAACTCACAAGAACGGGCAGTGCATAACAGTTTGGACGGAAACATATTGGAGCTTGCTTTTGAGCAGCCTGGACTTGAAGTTCCGGATCTGTAACCAGGAACAAGTAAATCTTCCGTCTCCGTTTAGTCCTTTACAGAGTTGTTATCTTTGGAAGACTTGGCAAGGTAAACGCCAATGTCCACTAGTAGCACGTTCCAAGAGGCATTTGTTTTTTCCAACAGGAGCCTTCAGCATGTGAAGCCAGCTATAATAAATGACGAGACGAGCAGAGACTCGATTGAGAACGGCCGTTTTTCTGTATAGCTATTCGATGATGTCTTGATACAATATACTACTTGGGAGTCACATTCACTGGACCAGGCTGAAGCAAGTCGCGAGTCCAACGTTCATCCATGTGACAAGCAATGTCTTGCCTCTTGAATATTCATTCGGTGGCTTGGATCTGAACTAAAGGTCCTTGCTGTTAGTAACCAATTAACGATGACAGCTAAGTGATGCTGGATCTGACGCCTACAACAGCGTGGACTTGCCACAAGACTCGTTGCCCCCTTATCCCGTCCATTGTTGGGGTAACAAGTTAACTCTGAACTTGTGAGCATGTCAGAGATGAAGAAGACCATATGAGCATATTATCGCAATGTTTTTATTGACTGCTCCAAAAATGACTGAATATATGGTGTCCAACGGTCAAATTAGAAGACTCCATCTATTAGCGATTCAACTGCGGCAAATCCAGCTATTGAGCCGACTCCATCTTCTCCCACCGCCGTTGCGGCTGCTCGTTGCTTTGTTCTTTCTTTCTTTTTTTCGTTTTAGAATCGTTTTGTTCTGTTTTGTGCCGCCTCTGGACGAGAGACGCAACTCTGCTCCTCCCATTCATGGGCTGGTATTGGGCCGTTGTTTCTTTCTTTCTGTCTTGGGCCAATATCCAGCACGAGTTTGGGCTATTGTTCTTCTTCGGTCATGCGTGCTGCTGCTAGGAGTGATGGCCAAATGGGCCGCCCGGCACGGCATGGCCCGAGCCCGGAATGCCACGGCCCATTTAAATTTTGGGCCGGCACGACACGTAATTGATTTCAGGCCGTGCCGTGCCAGCCCACGTGCCTACCCCTCAGCCCGCGGCCCGGCGCGAAATTGATTAATCGTGCCGGGCCGGCCCGTTTAGCCCGACAGTCTGTTTTAAATTTCAGCCTTTTAGCTATTTTTTTAAGGAATTTAGTGTTAAATGATGCAAAAATAGATACTTGTAAAGAGAATTAAACTTGAGACCTCATACTTAAGAAGGAATGTACTTACCACTAGACTAAGACTACTAGTTGTACACATAAAAATTAAAAAATATATTTGATAAAACTTAATCGGGCCGTGCCGTGCCGCCCGCCGTGCCCGCCCCTCGGCCCAAGCTTGGCCTGACGGTACGTGCCGGCCCGGCCCGGCCCGTAATTTGATCGTGATGTGCCGGGTTCGTGTCGGGCCAAATAATGCGTGCTACGTGCCCGCCTGATTAGCCCGGCCCATTTGGCCATCACTAGTCTGTGGTACAGTCAATTTTTTTCCTATTAGTTTTTCATTGAGTTCATTATCCATCCAAGTCCAACTCATACTTTTAATCTCAGTTTGTCGAAGCTATGTGTGTCCACAAATTATTGTCATGTCTACCAATTTGTTTTTTCTTTTGGTTCGCTCGACCCATCAATCTGGCTAATCACATCATATCATTCCACTATCTACCATCGCGGTAGTAGATCATATCATCACATTACTTGCCATCGCGGTAATGCATCACATCATTCCACTACTTGCCATCGACGGTAGTGTATCATATCATTCCATTACCTGCCATTGCGGTAGTGCATCATATCATTTTTTGCTACTTGCCATTTGCAGTAGCATTTTATATTTATCATATCTTCTCACTATATGCCATTGCTGTAGTGACATATTATTTCTTTTGGTTTGACTTGACACATCTCACTATTTGTCGGTTCTATTCTACATCGGCATTCAAGAGTTGCAAGGTTCCATGACATTTACATGGTCACTCGTTCAAATGCAACGCTGTTGCATATGCTTGCATTTGAGGAGGAGGGATTGGGGTGGGGAGGGGGGGTGGGGGGGGGGGGGCGTTAATGATATAGTAGTAGCATAGGACTCTAATGGAGTCATGTAACCCATATATATTGCCCCCTTTGAGGGCTATTATCAATACAAACCATAATCATAATAGATACAAAAACATAACTCAACAAGGTTGGGCAAAGTCATTTTACAAGCCATTGGGTCCTCTACTTTGTCAAGCCTGTGTTGGGCCTAGCGTAGGCATGGTTGGGCCAAGAGCTTTGTACTAGGTTAGATTCGGCCATGGACCTTAACTGACGATGTTGAGGCGGGCATATAAGCACGCCGGGTGGATGGTGGAAGAAAACATTGATGATGAAACCAGTGCTTTTTGAACGTATATCAAATGTCAGATCCCAAAATTTAAACAGAAGATTAACAAATCACTCCTGAAAAATTTCATAGAATTACTAGGCTTAAATCTAGCTTTTTTTGAAAATAAAAGTTGAAACTTGCTAACTCAAGAGAAATAGGAAATTTCTGAAAACAAAATAAAAGTGGGACATGCCAACATCTTGCTAAATTGGGTTTATATAAAAAAATTTGTTTGAAGCTTATTTGATTTTATTTGGATTTTGATTGAATCTCTTAGTTTGGCAAATGTTTAAACATTTCTTCTCCCCCTTTCTTTTCTGGCATGAATCCCCTTTTATTTTCCCCAGCCCGCTCTTTTCCTTTTCTCTGGCCCGCTCCCCTTCCTCTTTTCCCTTGGCCCACCAATCTAGCCCAGCCCACACGCTACACCAAGAACAACTAAAATATTGACTATACAACTCTTATTTTACTTGGAATTCTTCTCTAAGCCATGCATAAAACGTGCATGTCTGTTGCAAATGAACCATGAAGCCTTTCCTGTATAACGCCATATATGCAAACATCTATACACTTTAATAGTGTAGTGACTTGAATAGTGTAGTGCTTGTTGAGTACTTTATGTACTCACTCTTCCTATCATAATTCAGAAGAAGAAGAGTATGCTGGAGACGACAATGACGAGTAGGGTCACCGTTTTCTCAAGTTGCCTGTGAAATATCATAGTGTTTTCCTGCTTTTGGGAGTTTGATATAAGTATCTTGGGCTCTTGGCTAGTATGCCAGCTTTTGTTTTGTAACTTAACTAAGTCTATGATTGAACCTTATGGGATGTAGTAACTATGAGCAATAAAACAGTATGTATATGTGTAAACTACTAATCTTACAGTATACGCAAAGATTCTAGAAATGGGGTCTTACATGAAGTTATAGACCTCTTCTCCCCCCTTGTTCTTCGCGATGGATCTACCTGTCTCTGTCTTAGATCGATGTGAGGTCGTGACACGTAATTCGATCCATACAATTTATTAATTCCTTCCTGCTAGTTCACTTAATCAGATATTTTGTATGAACGTCCACAACCTGGTGGTTATGACACATGCAAATATCTCACGACAGCACGCGAGGTACGTGTTCACATAGTTCCTGTTTGATTGCACATACCAATTACCAACCTTGCGATTTGGACCTGACGCACGATGGCACGAACAGTGTTTACTTTGCACCAAAGCCACACACACCCACATCGATCATGTCATGCTTTTAGCAAAAGAAGCAGCAGGACCGCTCAACGCACTAGCTCTCTGTGACGCATCCGTTCGATCGGCCATATGCCCTGTCGTGTCGCGTCCGATCCATTGTCACAAGTCACAAGTAACATTGCAAGCACCACATCCTCCACACGCACGCACGCTTGGCTCTTCCCCCACTTCTCTCGTGCGCCATGCTTCATTTCCTAGTCCTGGTCGCGTTCACCTTCCCGGCGATCGCCGGCGTCGTCGCCGTGGATGGCGCCACGTCCACCACGCACCTCCGGTTCTACATGCACGACACGGTGACGGGGAGCCCCGCGACGGCGGTGCGCGTGGCGAGAGGCGCGGCGCCGCTGCCCGGCGACCCCGTCAACCGATTCGGGGACCTGTACGTCATCGACGACCCACTGACGGAGGGCCCAGACGCGGCGTCGCCGGCCGTGGGGCGCGCGCAGGGGTTCTACCTCTTCGCGTCCAGGTCCGACCAGGCGTTGCTTCTCCGCGCCGACCTCGTGTTCACGGCGGGGAAGCACAACGGCAGCTCCGTCGCCGTGCTGGCCAGGGACGCCATCCTGGATGAGGTCAGGGAGCTCCCCGTCGTCGGCGGCGCCGGCCGGTTCCGCGGGGCCGCCGGGTACGGCCTGCTGAGGACGCACTCCTACAACGCCACCACCAACAACGCCGTGCTCCGGATCGACATGTACCTTAACGTGTAGCCGCACCGTATCCCGGTACTCTCGTCGTATGTATACTAGGTCCCTGTGCAAGGCAAAGCGCCCATGTGTAAATGCCGTATATATGAGTTTTTTTTTTTGAGACACAAATGCCGTATATGTGAGTGGTTCTACTGAAGATTTCATGGCCATAGCAAACACGTTGGATAGCTCTTCTTCTTCCTTATCACGACACGGAAGTATTGGGACGTTTGATCGCCTGCGGCAATGACGAAGTCGCCGGCGAGCGCTTGTGGGCCTGTCGGCGATGTGCCTGGGTGGGAGCGTGGGACACTGCGGCATCCGAAGTTGGGCTGAAGTGGTCTGAGATTCATGGGCTGATGGGTGGTCGAACGCTAGCTAACAGCCCACGTCAGCCCGCACCTTCCTTCCCCACTATTTTTCTTTTTACGTTAAGAAAAAAGGCTTTCATTATGGTAGTCCTAAATAACTGTGAGCCATCTATTTAAGTAAATCTTGAGGCATAAAATGAAGTTTTGCACCATAAGATGCAAAACTTCACCCATAATTATCATTTATTATTTTTGAAAACTCAAATGATGCACTTTTTATGATTTTTAGGATCTCATCTTGTGTCAAAACCAGAAAAATGTGATATGAAATTTGTGCCAAACGTGTCGCATGTTATGGCTATACGAAGGATGAGACAATAATAATTCTTTTAGCTACGTGAGGAGAGGACATTACATGACATCAAATTTGTACCACGGTCACACGAGTGCTACGTTCCTTTTCTTGTTCTTGGACCGTTAACATATTACTTTTAGTACGTTGCGCATGTTTGTAGTTTTGGAACGTGGCACATGTCTGTAGTTTTGGAACGTGGCACATGTTTGGCACTTCTTCAGCTGCATGTATTTTCATTGGTATGTAACCAAAAAAAGAGAGAGAAAGATGTGAAACGGATTTGGACAGGGAAAGGAAAGTTCTAGAAGAACTAATTCTAGTCCAATCTCAGTGGGCAATTTACCAAACGAGTTTCTTTCTTAATAGTAAAGAGGACATCTTCCCCGAGTATAAATAGTAGAGTACCCCAAGCATTGTAATCACCGATTTATTTCAGAATAATAAAGAGAAGCTTCACCCTGTATTGTGTCTTATCTTTTGGTTACTTTTGTGCATTGAGAGACGTGAGGGGAGAGATTGCCTACCGCCGGTAACGTTGTATAACACGTTATCAGCACGCTCTGCCCGAGCTAGAAGTCGACGAGCAAAGAAGATAGCGAGTTCCTGAAGCCGTCGACCTCGGGATTTGCGCCTATCTTGGGAGTCGTTATTTTCAATATAATATTATATCTCAAGGATTACTTAATTATTAAATATCTGAGCCAATCAAAATAATGATAAAAAATATTTATATTTTCATAACATGAGTTACGATGTCTACTATCATATCGAAAAATTTGAACCTAATGCCACAATTATGCATGGAGAAATAAAAAAGACACATTGTGTTAGGGATAAATTAAACCAAGTGACATAGTTTAGGGGGTGAAATGGAACAGAAAAATAGTTTAGGGAGTTATGTAGACTTTGAACATACTTGAGGGGAGTAATTTGTACTTTTTCCTTAATTTTTTAGCATGGCACATTTGAACCGACCTCACTTCTAAAAAAAAATCAAATACAATGGGTTAGCTAAGATTCAATCCAAGATAAATGATGGGTCATCTCACGTTTAAATTGAAGGATGGTAGAAATTCTCCAATCTATTTCTATTATTTAATAAATATAGAGTATAAAATATATAAATAATAATAAACTATGGTAAACTTCCAATAATATAAATTCTAAATAATATAGTAAGTCTAGCCGCGTTAATGCGCGGGCAGCCATACTAGTGAGAAGTATCAGGAGAGAAATCCCATAGATTTGGGCAGGGAGTCACTTATTGTAGCATGGCGCAGCCCCCTCCTTCCTTGCGCAGTACAGGGCACATGACGCCCCCAAATGAAGAGAAGCAGGCGTACCGTAGTCGCCGTCGCCCCCCGCCCTGCAGTTTGCCCCTGGTCGCCCGCCTCACCGCCACCACCGGAAGAAAGAATGAGGTACCCAGATTATAAGAAGGCTAGCAACGATAGGGGGGCATTTGCATAAATTTTGTCCAATTCGCTCCTATCACGTGTCGCGCGCATGACTGCCGTAAGACCGTGGGCACCAAAGCTCCCGTGAGATGGGATTGGATGGCGGGATACGCACTGAAAGAGTTGATGTACCTGTATTTGCATTTTAAAAGTTTTTTTTAAGATAGCATTTTAGAAGTTGATGTACCTGGATGAGAGTGTCTGAATAGTTTAGGTACCTAGAGTGCACTTCACTCTTTATTTTTTCCCGCGCTATGTAATTTTGGAAAAAAGGTTTGATGGCAGACACGAAGACACAATCTATCATGCTGGTTACGTTCTGTGGAGAAACGTTTATACGAGATTAAGCTCCCATTCTACCATGAGCAAATGCTACAGCTACAAAAACATCTCCGAGATTCTTAGGGCACCCATAACGCGTCTTTATGTGCCGTCTATATACCGTGCTATTTGCAAAAAACACCCCGTGTAGAGAGGAGACGGCTCCCGCTATCGTCTCGTGAGGCAACGGCATCAGCTCGTGCTCCCAGGCCAAAACGACGGCGTCGCTCCCGTTGTACTCGTCGTTGCGAGTAGAAGACAGCTCGCCCAGATTTGCTGTGCCTGTGCGTCGTGTGGAGCAAGAGATTCGCCGCAGACCCGTCCAGTTCAACGCAGCGGTACGACGGCAACCGGACTAGCCCGTTCATGGATGCTAGCTGTGATGAAAAAAATGGGGAAGATGAAATTCGCCTAAAAAATCACGAATCGACTCGAATCAATCACAAAACTATCTTGAAGAGCACCGAACGACACCATTTTGATGGTCTGGACACCTACCTGAGCAAGCTTCGCCATCAACGATCTGCTCCCATTGTAGGCGGCCTGGGTCAGAAGAGAGAGGTAGAGAGGGGAAGAGAGAAAAATAAAACAGCTCAGCTGCAAAACGAACAAGCGGCCGATGCTGAGCGAGCGATGCGACGTCGAGCTCTTGCTACTCACCTTGAGCTCCTCGATGCCCAGCCCTTGCACATCACGGACTGGAGCTCAGGGGCGAAGCTACGTGAGAGCGTTGGTGTCAGCTGACACCGACGACTCTAAGCAAATCAATGGAAAATCAGTTCTCATCACTGCTCATCAAGCTTAATGACCCCGTCACCAAAGCTTTCTGACCCCAACGGTCAGAGCGGCTGGCTTCGCCCCTGCTGGAGCTCGAGCTCCTCACCATGGGTAAGAAGAGAGAGAACGAGGAAAAGAAAGAATGAGTGGAGGAGAAGCATTGGTAAGAATATAAGATAAGCTCGAGTATTATATGGCCTGGCCTTGGATAATTGCTGGGAGTGGAGCAGAGCCGTGCAGGAGATATGTGTTCTTTGTTACATAAATTTTCTTGTCATATTTTCTTAATAACTATAGATGTGCATTTGAGTGAATAATTTCACAAACTCAATACCTGAAACTAACATCATCATGATTTATTCTCTTATACAAGTAACAATATGGTGTACAAAATTAATTTCACACTTGATCCTCTTATTTTGTAGCCTCATGCATGAATTAAATTGTATATAGACAGACTAACAGACAACTCATTGTATGAGTTGTCTGTTTTGCTGTCTGTGTGCGACAATCAAGACACTCACAGACAGCAGCTGTCTGCACCACTGTGTGCGTGCCCTTACGCACTGACTTAGATAGGGCCCACAGCAGGCCGACGTGGCTAGAGCCTACCTATACTCTCCACCGCAGCCATTAACGACGCAGTTTCTCCATTATTTTGTCTCTGTTTCTTCTTCCATCGCGTCGGGGGCGTGGCGGATCATTCGGTCGGCAAGCGGCTCGCAAGTGGCTTCGTTGTCGTCTTCTCATGCGCGCGTCATCTTCATCGAAGTTCCTGGCAATCGGCGCAAGACATATATATTTCAGTTGGTTATTCTTTTCCATTACTAGTACACCGGCACTAGCCTTGCCGCCCCTCTCCGCCAGAGTTGCCGAGTTCTCTACACCGCGCCTCACCGCGCTCTCCGAGTTCATCGGGCATCGGGGTCACGCTATGGGGATTAAGACGGGGTGGATGCCGGGATGTCGATCGTCACGTCGGCGGTGGTTGGCGGCCGGAGTAGCGCTCGTCGCGTCGGCGGTGGTTGGCACAGCAATGCGGGCCTTGCTGCTGCTTCTTGTCCCCATGTTCGCTGCTAAATAGGCTTTGATTTAGTGGAGGTTACCCGCTAAACAGGCAAGTCTTATCCTGTTTGATGCGTGAAGAACCTCCATCGTCATCATCTTACTTAGAAGGAGTGGCGACATTTCAATGCATTGCGATGATAATTCTCCCAGTGCCTCTGATTCCGATCAGTAAAATGCACTCTGTCGAATTGCAGATAAGTATTACGTACTTGTCATGTTCCTGTAATGAAGTGAACCTATGCCTGGTATCTTGTCTATTTTCAAGTGTTTTGTTTAGTTTTTTTTGTCTCAGATTTGTAAAACAGCTAAATGGCTTAGCTGCAGCTATAGCCACCTATAGCTGCTATAGCTGCTCTTAGGGCGTGATTGATTGGTTGGTTGGTTATTGCCAGGCTTGGCCCGTCGCATGCAGGTTCGAGTTGATTGCTTGCCTGGTTGCCAACTCAGGGCAGGCTCCGACGATGCAAAACGGCCGGCGCAGCCTGACTCCCAGGAAACGAAATCGATTTTCGTTTCTGGTGAGCCTGGCTCGCTCGGTGCGGATGCACGTACGCGGGCAAGCTCTCGTGAGAGCGGAAAATATGGGACGCAGGCAACCAAACGTCTTCCCTCCGTGGCCTGGGTGCATGCAAACAAAAACCAATCAAACTGATGTTGCAGTTGAAGAACCTGGCTGGCTGGAGCCTACATCGGCAGTGCGAGCCAGGCATGGGATGCACGGAGACTAAAATTTAAGTTTAGTGGCGGACATGTCTCGCCCGGCATGGGATGAAGCAGTCTCCGTGCATCAGAGAAACCCTATCTTCACTTCCAAAAAAGAAACAAAGAAAAAAGAGAAACCCTCTCTATAAAAAGGCTCCAGTACCTAAGCGCAGATTAAGCCATCACACGAGCTATCTAGAGCTATTGCAAGCAACGGCATCCGCTGGTAATGGAAGCGATAGCAAGAAGCTTCCGTGGGAGTACAGCTTCGCAAGTACCTCCTGCTGCTGGCGACCCTCGTGGCCACGGTGACGCTAGGAAAACAATTTCGGCGAAATTTCACCGAAATATCCAACATTTCGCCTTTTCCGGTGGGGTCCGAAATATTGTCGAAATGAACAGTACCCACGAAATTCCATCCTTGACCCCCTACATGAGTCCAAATTGTCTAGTTTATGTATGCAATCGTGATATTTTATACATTTGAGACCATGTCTTGGGAAATCATGTGAAAACTTTTTGAAAATTTTAAATTTTGTTCGCCGAAATTTCCGAAATTCCCGAAATTTCATATTTATCGGTGACCTCCGAAATTTTTTTGTTCCCGAAATATTTTTCCTAGCGGTGACGTACACCGCTGGCTTCACCCCGCCGGGTGGAGTCTGGTAGGAAAATGACCCCGCCGGCAGCTACCTTGCCGGCGACCCCATTCTACGGAAGACCAGCTACCCCCGGTACGTGGTGTTCTTCTACTCCAACGCCACCTCCTTCGCCTCCTCTCTGGTTGTCGTCATCCTCATCCTCATCCTTTCCGTCCGGCACGAGATGACGTGCGCCAACCTGGGGCCTCTCGGCGTCCTGCGCGGGTTCATGGTGCTGGACCTGCTGAGCCTGATAGTTGCCTACACCGCTGGCATCTACCGGGACGGGACGTGCCGGTGTACACCATGGTACTTGCGGCCCTCATCGTCGTGTACCTGGTCATCTTTCACATGGTGCTGCCATGGCGTCGTCGTGGGGAGTAGCAGGATGCCAGCGACATCGGGGACGGAAAAACCCCCGCCGTGCTCTGCAAGGAGAGCGAGAAGCCGCGCAAAGTGCTGATGCTGCTCACGACGTTCGCGGTGAGCGTCACGTACCTGGCTGGGCTGAGCGCACCAGGAGGCTTCCGGGACGACAAGGAGGGCGGTCACCTGCCGGGGGAGCCGGTCCTCATGGGAGGAACAGGAGACTACAAGATGCGGCTCCAGGCCTTCGTCAACCTCAACTCCACGGCCTTCTTCTGGTCCCTGCTCATCACAGTGCAGCTGCTGGACAAGAACCTGTGCATGCGCACAGAAGGAGAGCCGCAGTCCTTCCGTTTCCGTCTGCTCTACACGTCCATCATCTTTGCACTCCTTGGCCTCGTCGGCGCGTATGCCGCTGGCAGTAGCAGGGAGGCGGATGCTACCATCTACGTCACAATTCTAGGTGGTGACGTTCTTATCTTCATCATTCTCCTCCGAGTGATTTTTCTCTATCGACGGCAAGGCACCTCTTCACCTACCATCACCGCCACTACTAGTTCGCAAACTAGCGATAGTGCTGATGATGGAGAAGCAGCTGATGATGGAGAAGCATCTGATGATGGAGAAGCAGCGGACAAGGCTCGATCTCTTGTTCTGTTGCTCGCTACTCTTGCCGCCACCATCACCTACGCAGCGGGTCTGGATCCACCCGGTCGCCTCTGGGAGACAGACGGTGTCGGCTACAAGGCCAGCGACCCAATCCTCCGAACCACTCACCCCAGGCGATACAATGCATTCTTCTACTGCAACTCGGTCGCCTTCGTCGCCTCCTTGCTTGCCATCATCTTGGTCAAGAAGAAACTTCTTTTCCAGACTCATGCTTTGGAGGCTGCCATGATACTGGACCTGTTTGGCCTCTGTTGACAGTGCAAAAATCATGAATTCACCGTCAACATATCGGTAAATAAAAAGCTAACCACCAAGATTTTGTGCATAGTAGTTAAGAATTAACATACTTCCACAAGTTTTGGTGAATTTTGGATGCAGGAGTAAATAATGGAGGAAACTGGCCCTAACACGAAGAAATGTCAGGCCGGCTGGCCCCACCATAGGCCGGCCGGCCCCCCTTGGCTGCCAAAGGCCTCAGCCTTCCTCCAGCAGGCTGTAAATGGGCTGAGACGACATAAACCAAAGCCTGTTCAGCAGAATTCCACCGACATACCGTCTGGTGGGCTGTTTGGGCCTCAACTTGGCCCTTACTCAAGTTCTGCCGCCCCCACGAAGTGAATGACCTTCGGACCGACTTCTGGAGGCAATCTGGAGCGTCCACGCAAGAGGCGGTGCGGAACCGACACAAGGGATGCCCGGCCGGCCCCCCTGGTAGGCCGGCCGGCCTGGCTTGGCAGCCCCGTCACTCCACCTCGCGCTATAAGATGCTCCCTGTCCTAAGGACCCTATAAATACCCCTGGTGTCCGCAGGAACAACTCGCACCTCACTGATCCAAGAGATCCATTACTCATTTGTAGAAGTAGAGTTATTATTTGGGAGTTAGAGTAGAGTAGAGTAGAGTAGAGTGAGAGCTCTTCTCGAGGTTCCGGAAGTCTTCTCGGAGTTTCGGTATTGTTCTTGTATCTTAACTCTTGTAGAATTACTCTTTATTTATTTATATAATTATTTCTGTAATTATTTAGTTTATTCTTTATTTATTTCTTTTAGTAATTCTTTCTATTTAAGTTTATTTACTTAGTTAAGCTAGTGCTCATAATAGTCTTGTTGTGGGTTTCGTCATTGTGTCTAAGTAGTATGAGTGAGTGCTTTACCGAAATGGAGTTCGCGCTTAGTGAAAGCTATGCTACATTCTTAGATAGGGCTATTCTCTCGATCAAGGATAGTTCCTCTAGGATAGTTGTAAACGCGGTGCTTAGAACTATACCTATGCACGATTGGCGTGTGTCTTTATGGAGGACGGTAGCCCCACGTGTGACAGGCGTGTTCAGACCTTTGCAATCCGCCACGTTCAAAGGCAAACCAACCGGGTTCTCAATAGCGGTTAGATCCCAGGGGGAACCTGCAGTATTGGGGTTCAGTACCAATCCTGGCACAATGGCCGTACTCCGAAACAACATGGCTTGAATGTGCATAACCTTAGCTATAGTATATAACCTTGTAGAATTAATTGCTAGAAGTAAATAGATGTAAAATTAACACCTAGGAATCTTTGTCTCTATCTCGTTGTTCTCCCAATGTAACTTCTACTATCTCATTTATTTCCTTGGATTATATGATGAGTGCCACCCATATATCATGTACCCCTTTTACCCCCGTCTTAAGTAAGGTATCGTTATTTCGCATAATAGTATCTACTTTGTTACATTTTCAACTTTCTATCGCTCTACTTCCCTGAGGAAAATATAAATACGATAACTCTGGAATACTCCATGGTGAAATGCTACAATGGTGTTCTGTGCGCTTGCAGAATTAATGAAAAATTAATTATGCACATATTCACCGCCAACAGCCTCATCGGCGCATACGCTGCGGGGAGCTGCCGGGAGGTGAGCACGACCATCTATGCCATGGCCCTGGCCGGTGCTGTCCTGGTCTATGTGGTCATCCATATCATGTTCTTCACGCTTGACCACAACACCAGTATTGGGAATGAGGAAGAGGAGAAGAAGATCCTTGAGGTGGTGGAGAAGAGGTGCAAGAGGCTGATGCTCTTTGCAATCCTTGCCCCTACCATCACCTACCAAGCGGGGCTCACCCGCCCGGTGGCTTTTGCCTCCAGGATGATGAGTTCGGGCACCACGCTGGCGACTCAGTCCTCCACTACAACTCCACGTTACGTTACAAAGGATTCTTCTACTGCAACTCGGTTAGCTTCATGTTCTCCATCGCTCTCATCATACTCCTTGTGAACCCCAACCTTTACAAGCCTGCTATACGAAGTCATGCCATTTCTGTTTGCACGGGAGCCGGCATGTTCGGCCTTCTGGGTGCCTATGCTGCCGGCAGCACGCAACACATGAGAACATCCATCAAGATATTTGGCTTGGCGGCTGCAATCCTGGTCGTCCTAGTCCTGGTTGTACTGATTCTTGTCATCCGTTCGGCAAACGAAGGTGCTGATAATGTCAAAAACATGACACCACCACCAGATTTGACCATGCCCCCTAATGATAGGCATGCAAAGAAGGTAGTACATTCCGAGTGAAAGTACCTGATGCTGCTTGGGATCTTGGTGGCGAGTGTCACCGATCAGTCAGGCCTCAAAACCAGGCGGAGTGTGGCAACACGACGACAACCTCAAGGGGCAGGTCGCCGGCAACCCAGTTATGCATGACAATACAAGGACACGGTACCAGGCCTTCTTCTACATTAATTCCACCTCATTTGTGGCATCCATCATTGTCATCATCCTTCTCCTACTCAAGCCTCTCCACATGACAAAGTTGTTGTCGCTCAAAGCCATGAACACAACAATTATGCTGGACCTGGTCGGCCTCCTAGCCGCCTACGCAATCGGGTCTGCGAGGTCATGGAAGGCCACGGGATATGTTTTCGTGCTTGTTTTCATGGTGTTGGCCTACATTGTCGTACATGTAGGCCTGGCACGCATCATACGGAATGCATTTGGAGTGGGGAGAGACAAAAAGGCAGCTATGACCTCTACCTCTGGGTTTCTAATAGCTTGAGTCAAATGAATTATTATTTATCGGTCAAATGAGGAGGGTACGCTTTGTAACTTAAGGTGGGTGAATCTGTGTGTGTTGGCCATAGGATATGTTTAATTGTACACCAGATTATGTAATTTGTCACTATGTAACTTAAGGTGTTTGATTGATTGTATGCGCGCTGCAATATAGTGCCCAAATGAGAGCAATGGGTTGTAATTCCAACTCCCAAACTTCCTAGAATAAAATTTAAAGATTATAACAAGTTCAGTTCAGATTCTAGCATGTAGCATCATTTATCATCGAGTCGCGGTGGAAACATTTTTGAAACATAAAGCAAAAGTTGGTAGTGCTCAGTCCATGAGCACCACCATCACGCACAATAACGGGGCATCATAACCTAAACATCCCCTGATAAACTCCAAGGATGATGCATGGTTAGATAGCAACGAAATAGCCATATATTAATACTTTTGCATACATCGATAATTAAGTACAGTGACATGTGAACATAAGGCATAAATATGAAAACCTGATGGGTATAAAAGACCTACAACAGCCTCTGGACCCCATATACCACAAGATCAAGTATCAACCTATATTTCCACATGTTCTAATTATCATGTTCTCAAGTGAGGTTCTTAATATAACTAAGATGAAATCCAAAGGACACCAAGCACGATCATGACTGAGATCACGGCGATACAAATTGGTTATACACCTTGCAAAGGAGATCCCAATGTACTGACATGACAAGAGGATCATAGGGCTGATGCAACCTGCTAAAGTCACACAAGGTGATACTCAAGTCAACATTTCGCCCACCCATGCCCGGACAGTTGGAAAATCCTCAAACAAGGAGTGTTAAGGCCCCATAAGCACCCATCGGCCACTCGTGCGTGTCAAAAAGTAGTGGGGTCATTGCCCCAAGTCTGATACGAAATGAGAGATTTGGCTTGTCTTACCATTAAATTTGACATGTGGTTACAACATAAAGTGTTTAGACCAATTGATAACAATGGAGGGTCCTTGATGGACCAAGCAAGCCTACCAAACTACCACACTCGCTTAGTCCATAAGTTAATTGTTGGCGTTGTGAAACCGGCCGACAAGTAAATTTAGACTAAGCGCTTGGTTGATTGTGTGAAAAACGGACTGAGACGATGGGTTAGACTGGTTCAGGCCGAAATGCCCTACGTCCAGTGTGAGGTTCTTGGTCATGTTGCTTGTAGTAGGGGGTTACAAGCAATGGTGAGAGAGGGAGAGGCTCCCAAGTCTTTGAGTGTTCGTGGGTGTTCAGTGGCGGACGCAGTAGAGTTGCCAAGGGGGGGCTCTCCTCTCTTCTTCTTCCTCTTCCTCTTCTCCTTTATTTCTCCCCATGAACTCAACAGAGGACCAGCCAGTAGGGGGGTTGGAGCCCCCCCAGCCCCCCCCCCCCCCCCTCCCCCACCCCCGCTGTATCCGCCACTATTGGTGTCCTAGTCCTCGCGTGAGTTGCAAGAACGAGTGAAGTGTGTGAAAAGCCATGAGTTCGCCCCCCCTTGTCGTGGCCCATCTCCCCTCTTATACGGTCAAAGGGAGATGGAATTACAATAATGGAGGAAAGAAGAAAAAGAAAACTAAGAAAAGAAGGATCGTGCGTGAATAGGGACGAGCCCTTCCTTCCCCGCGGACTCCTCGCTCGGGCGAGGAGGATGACATTGTCTTCTGTCTAGTCATGGCGCTCGTGTCCGAGTCCTGTTGACCACTGTTCGGATACTGTTCCGACCCTGTTTAGTACTAGCCGACACTGTTGCCGAGTGCGTCGCTGCTTGACCGCTGTCAAACGTCCCTGTGGGACGTGCGAGGGTGGCGGCTTACGTTGCGGGATGGGCTAAAGAGCGCCCACTTGTGCTTGAATTAAATGGGGCCCAACCGTCGGGCCGCGACCGTGTCGCCCGACCATTCTCCGATTCGCTGAGGTTGAGCAACAAGGGTCGTTTGATGTGGGCCCTGGTCCAAACCCCCGGGGTCGGGAAAGCCTTTTTAGAGTCCGATGAGGTGCCACGCGGCGCCATTTGCAGGTGGAAGTCAAGTGCGACTTGTTCCCTTTGTCTGGATGCAGCTCTGCGAGGAGGAGAGCCTCTCTGCCGATCGCCAGGGGTCGGAGGTGGCACGGAGTACCCCCTTGATTGGTGTTATGCCTCAGGTGTGCTTCGTATTAGTCTAATCGCGAAGGTTTGGTGGTTAATCCCGGATACCTAAAACTAGGTATCCGACATTAATCATCAAATGTTTTAGTACATAACATCCGACAAGTGCATAATATGTTCCTATGCTCGCGACCGATGGTAACCTTGCCACCTATTCAAATTCTATCGTACTAAGCATGACTAAGACATGATTTGGATAAAAAAATATAAATCCAACCACCCCAAACCAGAAAGATATCAAGGACATGGTAAGCAATAGATAATCCAGGAATGGATAATGCGACAAATACAGTTTAAACATAGCAAGAGTTAATATAAAGGACACATCCAATATATGGTGAAAGATGCATCGGTGTTTGCCTTGACACTACAAGAAATTAGATCATTTACCCTGCTGTTGACACCAGATTTGGGACTACAGCCCACGTGTCATAGACGTGGGTAAAAGGTGCAATGGTGAAACAAGTTCAAGGGACAAACGTGTAGTGGGATGGCCGATGACACTATTTGTCGCAGTAATACAAGTGCGGGAAATATTGATTACTCACGAAATTATTTCCCTAGGTAGTAATCATATGTATTATTTTAGAATACTTCATCTTTCTCTTTTTATTTTAAAATTAAAATTCTGGCAAAAAAGTTCTAAAATTTAAATTCATAAATGATATTTAACCCTCATAACAACTCCAAATTGGATGGTTCTTTTTCTAAAGAATCCTAAAATCCTGATGTTTAATTAAGTGTATGTTTGTATGTTAACTGTTATTGTATCTTTTTAATATGGATTATTTTTTTCATATTTTATAATATGAAGATAAAAAATACATAAAAATGATAATGTAGCTTCATATATTCTAAGAATAAGGTAAACAAAATATTGTGTGAAAATATACGGTGCGTGCAAGTTCAAAACTTCTTTAACATACGAAAACTTCATTGTTGACTTGAATTAAAATCCTTTGAAATATTTAGCAGGCTCGTGGTGCCCAAATATGTTTCCATCATAGTTGTCTGTTTTTCAGACAAGATGTTTAATTATTTGTAACAAACAATTCAATTATTTTGTCAGATTTTTAAAATCATTTTTGAGGTACGCATAGTTCAAATTCAAATTACTTTTGTGAAGGGGCCTGTAGCCTAGTGGTTATAAGAGCCTCAGTAGCACTTGAGGTTCAGGGTTCGACTCCCTGTGAGAACGGATTTTCTAGAATTAACGATATAATTGTGGTTTCAGGGGTAGGCGACGCTCCCGTCGACAGCGAGGCGCCAGTGGTGCTTTGTCAATCTTAAGGATTTGTCGACTCAGTCTTCAAAGATGCTCATAAGGGTGTGCGTGCGTTTTGAGTGTCTGAGTTGTATTGTGTAATCGAAAAAAATCAAATTACTTTTGATTAGCATGCAAAAATCATTTAAGCTATAAAGAATAGCATATCGGTTCAAATGCAACAACATAATCTATTACATGTGAGAGTGTATTACAGTATATACATAATTTTTGGCATGTTAATTCACAATGGTGTCTTAATTAGTTAAAAATGATAACAAATACAAAACAATAATGGGGCACCAATATAGTGCAGTAGTGCAGCCCATACAAAAAGGGGCATTTGCGTTTTTGCCTTCAATTTGTTGTCTCATTGTGATTTTACCCTCGAATTGTGTTTTTACCACAACCTTTTTGAACTAAACGAAGCTTCTACCATGACTCTATTAGCATCACTTTGACGGTATTAAGTTCTGAAGAAAAAGACCAAGCTGTCCTTTGTGATTTTACCACAACTTCTGACATTAACTCATATGAAACAGATTTCAAAAGCTTTTTTTTTTTTAACACGAAAACTTCAATACAATTGAATAGATTTGCAAGAATTTTCAAATTTTAGCAAAAATTTTGGAGCTTGAACAAATTTTGAATAATTTCAATTGAATTTTGAAAAATTGGCTAAATTTGGTACGTTGCATTGTACATAATTATATGTGCAATTAAGTGTGGGGGCAACAAGTTCACCTTTTCTAAAAAGATATCAAATGGACTTGAAAAAAAAGAGTGATTCGTCATTTCTCTCTGCCTTGCTACTTACAAAAATAATAAAATGTGTGTGTGTGTTTGTGGGGGGGGGGGGGGGGGGGGGGGGGGGGGGGGGGGGGAACAAGAGTGATTTGTCACCATCTCATTAAAGCAGATGGATGCAGAGTGATTTGTTGCGCGACAGCAAGCAGATCCAAATAGGGGGTCAAAAATCAAGTGACAGGTGGCAAGATCCAGGATGGACAAGAACACCAACGTTGAGCACACCATCACGCCCACGTCCATCAGCCTGGATCAGACCGATGTACTGGCTGCTCGTCGCCGCATCGATCGTCAACGCCAGCCACGCCCACGCAACTTGCCTGCCACTCTGCCAGCAGCGCTCGCACCGCGCGCCGCGCTCGGCCAACCGCAGCCCCAGCAACGCGCCCCACTCGCGCCGCAGCCCCTGTGCCACGCTCGTCCTGCTATAGTCCCCCGTCCCACGCCCCACTCGCGCCGCAGCCCCTACTCCATGCTCAGCCAGCCGGCCCCCGGGTTGGGGTAGGGGAAAATGAGCGAGCAGAAGTCGGGAGAGTCAGGGGTAGTTTTGTCCCGGTGTTGTTTTCTTTCTTTCTTTAATTCGCTTATTTGGATCCATCTGACAGAGATTATTGAAACCAATGGTAAACGATAGTTTTGATTTGAAAAAATCATAGTATAATCACAAAATGACAGACCCGGAGTTAAAATCACAATTGGCCCTCAAATTGATGGTAGAAACACAATTTCCCCTTTTAAAAAAAAAGCCCAAAGCCTTCTTTGCCTAATAAAAAACACAGGAAACCCTAGGCACCTCTGCTCTCTCTGTTTTTCTTCCTGTCTTCCCCGCCGACACACTTCTCCCCTTCAGCGCCTCACCTCTTCGCTGGCGCGGCTCCCACCCTGGCGGGCGACGAGGCCCATGGCTAGTCATCGTTCGCAAGTAGATGTGCCTCGGTTAGAAACCAATTGTTTACCAATGTGTTCATAAGCATCATCGGAATCATATGAACAATTCAAATGCGCTACTAAAATTTACCGCTCTTTTATGCAAGGACATTTGCTGACTTGCTTGCTTAATTAGTCAGAAAATATTTATGCTCACATGATTAAAACACGAGCCTTTCTGCATTAATATTATTTATTTACTTGTAAGTAACAAACATGAACACTTATATATTGTATGAACTATTCCAATCCACTTTGTGCGATCAATGTCTTCAGAGAGAACTTTTAAAGTCTCACACGTACTTGCATGATAGGCAATAGTCATGGCATGAAATAATTTTAATAAAATTAACAATAACATAATAACAATATAATGGAAAATCAATAATGCATATAACGGTTCTGGTGCCAACTGTAAGCATAAATGCCGAAGCCCACAGGATCATAGTATTAATTGATTTAACCACATATAGTAACACTCTTTTATGCATTTTGCGTCATAACACTTGTTGCATATTCTCTGGATGGAGCATGCACGGCATTTTCTTGTGTGCCATATGGAAAAATATACCTTACATCATGCATGAAGAATGGAGTATTCTCCTCCTTTCCTTCTTAACTTTTCTTGTTTTCTTGATGATGAGAGAACAATTTTGTATGTGTGTGTACTACTTTCTCTTGTGCTACCACAATCATCCACAAGTTCTAGGTTCTACTCTTTACTGCCCAGTGTTGTTTGATGATGAGGTGCATATGCTTCTATTTATAGGCGTCATCTTCTAGCAAGCAAGTAGCTACCTGGTGCAACAGGTTCAAAGGCTTGAACATATCTTACCATGTGCCGATCAATGCTACGATTAAGTCGTACATCATAAATTTGTGCACGGCCGGCAGTGCCAATTGTCAATGGTCAATACTTAAAAAGTTTATGAAAGAGTGAATACTTCAACTTCTTTAGCTTCAACCTTGACGGCCGCATGCAAGACGCAAGCGAGCTACATGCAAGCAACGGATATATTTCTCTAATTATTTTCTATCTAGCAGGTGCTTTGCTTGTCTACACTTCCAACTTTGAGCTTTTACGGTAGTTAACTGCATCAAGCACTTATAGCAGCAAACCAGTCAAGATTGCTGGCATCACACTCATGTCATGCCTTTCAGCTAGTGCTCTACGTGTACAAGCATGAGACTGCCTGTAAAGTATATTTGGTAGGCCGGATATTGAATATTATGGATTGACATATGTATCGTGGGCAGTGTCTTGCCTTCCAAATCTTTTACTCTCATATATACCGGCCGAGAGGCTCAATGCAATACAATCCACCCATTATACACAATATATTCCCCTTACACTACCTCATGCATATCAAAGGTCATATACACACATAATTATCCATTAATTATTTTGAAGCCAGTGGAGAGGGTATTTCAATCATATATGCATAATATATTAGGTTTAAGCAATCATCAAAGACCTTTTTTTTTTTGAGAGAACAGGAGGGGAAGTCCCCCTACTGATTATATTTCATTAAATAGAAGCAGGCACCCAGCCACTAACTCCACGCGACTTACGCGCACAGCCCATAGGAATCGGTCCTAACTGATCACAAGCCTACGTCGTGTGCTAGCATGCACCAGATGCATGCATCCACTAGCTGGTAAAGCCCTAGTAATTAACTAGCTAGCAGTCCACAGCCACATGCGCCGTACTCGGCACGCCGTGACACACACATCCACACTTGCTTGTAATTAGATTAATGCTAACGCCAACCACCTTGTAAGATCTCAAGATAACCCATTCTAATTGTGTACATTTCGCTTCACATTGGGTTGTCACATCATCAAATCATCAGGTTTACAGATTATTACAATTCCACTTATGGTTAGTCTATTAGAGTTGAAAGCTCTTAATCATGATCTCTCTATTGATTAATCCTGTATTTTATAAACAACCGTCCTCGACTATGTGCAGATGAGAAACAACTACATATAAACAATGAAGCTACAGACAGATGACTAGGACACCATTCGATCTACAATTTCATAATATAGACATTCTTTGCACTCAAATTTTTTTGCCAAAATTTATGCAGCTCTCGCTTCCCAATGCATCTTCTCCCGCATTCTAACTTCTAATGCCTATCTCTATATATCTCTCTTCTCCTTCACTCTTCATAGTTGTGTCCATCATTTTTTCCACCTCTTCTTAATTCCCGTATCCAAACCAGAAACTATGTACAGGTAAGTATTCAAAGTGTTCAAGCTCAACGAATTTGTACAATCAGTTTTTTTATAGCTTCAGTGTGATGTTAGGATTAATTCTGCATCGTCTGCTAGCTTGGTCGTTGTTAATGACGGCGAACATTTCCATCTAATTTTCCTTTTAATACTTGAAGTCCACGGTTGTCACCTTTCGTTTTGCAAATATTACGTCACATATTGCATGGAATTGAACGGATGTAATATTACAATGCAAGCATAATATAATAAATATTTAATGGGTAACAATTATTAAAAAGTAACATATATTACAACATTAGTGTACACACAATGTCATTATGACACATCGTCGTCGAAACTGATATATGAGACCTGTTCTCATAAAATTATTTCTTTATATCGATTGAAGCGGAACGACAGACTCGTGCCGCATACAAGCACACTGACACGCAAACACACACGATACAATTTCAGGACACGAGTACCATGCTCGTGTATTGCTCGTCTATATATATGCGTACGACACGGCTTAATTAATTAGTGGCGCAGGTACATGTCGATCTTGAGCACGGCGCTGTACGCGGTGACGTTGTAGTCCTGCGTCCTGAGCAGTCCGTACCCCGTGACGCCGCGGAACGCGCCGGTGCCGCCGACGACCGGGAGCTCCCTGACCTCGGCGGCGAAGAGGTTCCTGGCCAGCACGGCGACGGTGCTGCCGTTGTGCGGGCCCGAGGTGAACACCACGTTGAAGCAGAACATGAGCGCGATCTCCGTCTGCGACGCGAAGATGTAGAACCCCTGCGCGCGCCCGACCGCCGGCGACTTCGCGTCGGGCCCGGCCGTCAGCGGGTCGTCGATGGCGTACATGTCGCCGAACCGGTACCGCGGGTCGGCCGGTATCGGTGTGGTGCCCGTCGTCATGCGCGCCCCCGTCGCCGGGTGACCGGGAGTGGACGCCAGGGTGTCGTGCATGTAGAACGTGAGGTGCGTGCTCGTTTTGGCCGCGGCGCCATTGCCGGCGAGCGACGCCAGAGAGATGATGAGTGCCAACGCCTTGAGCAGCATGGTGTGGTTGCTGTTGCAGCTCACGAGAAATTATGGTGAGGGAAGATAGGAGATTGTGTGTGTGTTGTGTGGGGGTGTACTTGAACGCACGGCACGCGCTGTATTTATAGATCACAATCATGGTCCACATGTCACCCTGGCGTCTGCTTGTCCCAATCAAAGGTTGGTGTTAACGCAACTGTACATCAAAAGAATGCTTCCCGGTTCGATCGTCATCTACTGGACTTTGTTTGTATCAGGTAAATTAACTTTTACGTAAATGTCACTGACTGGTCATGGTCTTCAACAAATGTTCTTTGATTTTTGACTGAGTGAGTAATTAAAAACTTGGTCTCGGGTCGTCATCAGCACAGATTTCTACTTCAGTTTCCTCTGCCCGTTCCCACTTCGTAAGTTAACCGAGTTCGGAACTTTGGGCAGTTCCGTTTTCCTCCTGTTCGTTCCAGAGAAAGGAAAGGCATGCATACCTCGTCGTCTGTTTGACATGATCCGCACATTCGCTCCCGATTTCCCACACGTTCCGGAAAAGCACACGCTCCATCGCCTCCACGATTTTGCCGTAAACCGAAGGGCGTTGTCAGGTCGCGGCGACGACGCGGTCTTCCCCATCGCTACTTCGCGTGCCCCGGCGGCGTCAGGGAGAAAATACAGGCAAGGCGTTGTCAGGTTGTGTGGAGAGGGTCGCAAACTCACAATCATCATCATAGCACGAACACACGGCCCGGGCGTCAGGGAGGAAATACAGGCAAGGTTCCCTTAGAAGTTAGCACGAAGCGGCCGAGCTGTGTTGCTTTTCCCTTTGACTGCAAAATGTGTGGGCATTAGAGTTCTAATGTTCAGTTCGTAGTTCTGATCAACTGCAGGACTAGAACTTGTCGACGTCCAGCTGATCTGTCAAAAGCACATCGCAAGAGCCAGGCGCCATATACCTCATTGTGTTCTAGCATTGCTCAGAAACTTCTGAAGCCCCGGTTGTTTCCAGCAATGTTGGCCTATTTTAACTTATATAAGAACTGTTGTAACTGAAACCCATCTGACTATTTGCAAGAGCAGTAATTCGATTAGTTTATTACTCCCTCTGTCCATAAATGTTAGCATTTGTTGATTTTCAAACATTATGTTTGACCACTTGTCTTATTCAAATTTTTTTGTAAAAATATAAAAATAAACAAGTCATACTTAAAGTATATCTAGTGATAAAACAAATCATAACAAAATAAATAATATATTTATAAATTTTTTGAATAAAACGAATGGTCAAACATAACAACTAAAAGTCAACAAATGCTAACATTTGTGGACGGAGGGAGTATATGTTTTTGCACTGCTAAAGATTCTCGGGCCAAATCGCCAAACCTGACTCTTGTCATTAAAACTTTCTTTTGTGATTATGATTGTGTTGAATTGATTATAAAGCAAAACTATGGTTCAAATATATTTCTTCCAATATGCAGTTAATAATTCATTGGTAGTCGACTCCTAACCTCAGCAAGAGCCTCTGTACCATTAACAGGTCCATTGAAGGTATCCCATTTTCCATGAGGTCTGCCATAAGAGTATTCATTTGGGGCTCATATATTCACGGGAGAGAGATTTACTTGAGAGCTTTCAAGGAGAGTTAATTATCGTACAAAGAAGCACAAATTGCAATACACTAGAGAAATCGAAAATCAACAAGCTCGTGCAGTGGCTTCTTAATAATTCAGTTCGTCAGGAGTTTAAGGATTGCACCCTCCGTGCCCAACGTTTCAAGTTGAGACACGTCCCTCCCAAATTACTTAGACTTTATCGACAAAGAAAATCGAAATAAATTACTAGAAGAAATGCATTGCAAGAAGAACAAAAGATTATTACTCACAAGTTTTTTGCATTATCGATGCTACAGAATTGGAACCCCCTTTGTGAGGTTTGCATTTAGCACTATAGTGGTTAGCAAGATTTGTCTCAGACCTTGCTATCACTCTTCATTGATCCATGCAGTAGGCCAAGCTTTCCAAGCATAGTCAGAACACCAGTTATGTTTTCTTTTAAGATAAAGAGTCAGAACACGTTAAAGCTGTTTTTTTTTTCTTTTTGAGCACTTTGATTGATGCACTCCTGCTTACTCAAATATCCAAGCCCAGCCTTAATGGCTCGTCAATCAGACTACTAATATCTCAAGATTAGCCCATTTCAATTATGTACACTACGATTCACATTGGGCTCATCATCAACTAATCAGGTTGAGATATTCAATTTCACTGTTGGGCCAATCGATTCGAAAGGCTCTTAACCATGCTATCCATGTTCATTAATTGATAGATCTATCGTGCAAAAGCGGCCGCTGGCAGCCCTCGGCCTTTCCAACAGGCCTGCAGACATGGCCTGGCCCCGATCTGTGTTGCCCCTAGCAGGAAAGTGGGCTGAGTAGATATGAAGAAGCGGATGGGCTGAAAACTGAGTGGAGGAATGCGTACATGGGCCATGAGCTCACGAGGTTTCTTGTTTTTGTTCTTCTCATTGTTTTGATTGGCATATACATATATCATCTAATTTCTTTAACAAGTACTAGCAGTGTGCCCGTGCTTCGCTACGGCTAAATAAGTTTTTTTTTTTTTACACCGGCCACGGCTAAATAAGTTAACAGTGTATTTTCAGTCCAACCACTATCACGAGCCACATTCTTAAGATAGTAAAGATATTTGATTTTTGTTAATTGTCAGGCAAGGTTTTTATTTCATGATTACAAATACTAACATGTTTTTGAGAAATAACGATTATGTAACATGTAACAATGACTGTGATTTTTCTTTCCAGCACATTATTATTTTAAAAGGAGGTGGGACCCAATACTCGGTAAACAAATTCCAAGTTCAGCTCACGAGTCGTCTCCAACTCTCCATTCCATCCTCCTGTTTCTCTCCAGTTCGTGCGCCTGCAACCACAGCGATGGCTGATCTCGCCGCCTGCCACCAAAAATTCCAAGCCGGCAAGCCCAGACATCCGATTAGCAACCCATATTTGCCCTTTGCTGCTCCTTGCTGTCCGCGAATCCTGGAATTTCTTCAATCAAATACGCTGGCAATCTAAATCAATGAGAAAGTGGTGGTGAAGTAGGCATTCCACCGGCTAGCAACGTTTGCCTGCTTCTTATCTAGCTCGTGCGTTCGAAACCGCAGAAGCGAGTCCTGATAGAATAAATTTCCGGAACCTTCCGTCATCAGCTTCCCCCGACGAGGAAGGGAAGAAAGGGAATGCAGGAGGTGGCGACGGGGGAAGATGCGGCAGGGGGTGGGACGGCATAACCGCCCGCCGTCTTCCTTGTCCCTTTTCCCTGGCCGCCGTCGATCCGCCAGCTCATGGCTCCATGGTCGGAGTAGATGAGACCAATCTGGAGTCAAGCACCGTGGGGATCCACCGGATTTGCGGCAGATCGAGGCAAGAGAACATACCTCCTGGCAGATCTGCGGCGAATCGATCCGGGAATTGCGGCAGGGGAGTGGGGATATTTTTTCATCTTGTTGAGCGAGGGAGCCAGAGATTGTGATGCGAGAGACGGGGAAATCGGCGTCGACTTCGCTGGTGTTGCGGGCCCCACTTGTCGGCGCGGCTTGGACGACGACCGCCCAACGCAAGCCACGAACTCGCGTTTTTAAGTGTAGTAAAGATATATTTTGAAATGAATTAAATTAGGCAACATCTATAGCTTAAGATTACTTTCTCATAAAACATAAATTTTATAGTATATCTTGAATTAGTAACAACTTTAGCTAAATACTCGACAGCAATTTATGTGTATATCATGTATAAATATACTAAAATAATATCTTTTTTGACAGAAACTTTGCATGCATACCATGTAATAATTTCAAATATATTTTATAAAAAACAACTTGTGTGCATATAGTATAATAACTTTAGCATATTGCGTGATAATAACACATTCCTTTATCATACAAAAACTCTAGTACTTTATATGTAACAATTTTACTATATGCTATGATAACAACTTCTGCACATATCTTGTAACAATTTTACTGTACATAAATTTAGTACATTAAAGTTCATATGGTTGTAACTTATATATTTGTACATGTAATACACTTCTCTTCACTAAATGCAAGCGTGCAATATTTCGGGGTTACTGGATCTCTATTTCGTGATAGCAACTTTATGTGCCCATCATATAATAAAATTTATGTGCGCACCATGTAATTTTTACCACATTTTACGATAACAGCTCTATGTGCGCACCAGGAAGCACCGTCTCTCATGGGCATCTTCATGAACACATCCAGCGCTTCACCAACCCATTGGTTTCTCTTGCATATATCCTGATATCTTAGCGTGCTAAGAAACCACATTCCTCTCTAGCATGCCAGCACGGCGTTCATGTCACTGGCGTTGTGGTCCTGGCTCCTGAGCAGTCCATACCCAGTGACGCCGCGGAACGCGCCGGTGCTGCCAACGACCGGGAGCTCCCTGACCTTTGCCGGGATGAGGTCCCTGGACACCACGGCGATGGTGCTTCCGTTGTGCGGCCTCGCCGTGAACACCACGTTGAAGCAGAGCATCAGGGCCAGCTGCGTCTAGCTAGGACGCGAAGAGGTAGAATAGAACCCCTGCGCGCGCGCGCCCGACGGCCGGGGACTCCGCGCCGGGCCCTTCCGTCAGCAGATCGTCAATGGCGTGCATGTCACCGAACCTGGTCTTGGGGTAGCCGGGCAGCGGCGTGGTGCCCGTCGTGATGCGCCCCACCGTCGCGTGGTGGTTTTGTCTCCGTTGCCGGTGACGGCGAGCGCTGCTAGGGATAGGAATGCCAACAACTTGAGCAGCATGGTGTGGTTGCTGTTGGGCGCACGAGAAAGCTTGAAGATGGGGGAGAAGTGCGTGTGCTTGAACGCATGGAAGCTGCATGTGCCGTGCACGAAAAATTTATCGAGCAATCCTGGGTCTGTGTCATTCTGCTGCCCGAACGTCCACATCAAAAATTGGTGTATCGGATATTAAAACTCGGAAAGGATTAATGCTTCCAGAGGTTCGAACGTCGGCTGTTGAAATCTTTGTATTGAATTCGCGTTTACAAAACTTTTCGCCATTTATCCTTGTATTAAACTATGTCCAACCTAAAGTTGACTTCCATAGGCATCGCTACTTGTCATCACGCCAACGGACATATTCCCTATATTGAGCTAATTAACCAACAACGTCAAACAAAAAAGAATAGAGGGAGTATGTCCGAGTGGACCAAATAAAAAATGAACAGACAATTGTTTGTTGGATGTTACCTCTATGATTAAGTAGGAATTACAACTGTACAGAGGAATACACTCACTCCAGTTTCGGGCTTAGTTGGAGCAAAGTGATGAGGACAAAGATTTGATGAAGAATATGTCACAACTTGGAGATCTTCGTCGTGAACCTTTTTGCCAATGGAGACTTTGTAATATAATTAGTTCTTGGTATGGTGTGATTTTTATTTCCCTGCATAATGGTGTGTGTTCTAGTAGAAGGGCTGCTAACTTTGTAATGAGTGGTTGTAGTCGCTTTTAAAGACCAAGGTGGCTAGGCAAGGTACTCTAGGCAGGCGTATTCACAAAAAAAGGTGCTCTAGGCAGGCAATGAAAATGGTGTGTTCTAGGCAGGATTCTTAAACTAATTTCATTGCCAGTCTCTTCATTCTACATGTTTCCATTGGAATTCATATATCAATCTCCACTTCAAGAAAATAGACTTTTAGTCACCAAGTTTTAGTGACCAAGAAATTTATTTCCTTTGTTGGTCACTAAAAATTGATCAATAGTGACCAACTTTGAGATTATTGATGGATAAAAAGTTTTAGTGACCAACATTATATATAGTTACCAAAGTTGTGTTGGTTGCTATGTAGTCACTATAAACATATAATGACAAGATTTTAGCCACCACAATGTGACCAAGCTTATTGGTGACAAAATAGCTATTGTGACTAATAATACACATATACACTACAAGAATACTAATCATTCCCTACAGTTGTCACCTAATGGCCTACAGTTTTTCATCTTCTTAGTATTTATTTTGAGTGCCCGACAGTTTTCATAGTCTAAATGGAGTCCTTTCCCTACAGTTTAGTAATTTACCAACAACATAATTGCCTACAACCTCATTACCCACAGTTATTGTGGATAGTTCATCAAACAAATTGAAAACTGTCAGCCACCTGCAAAGAAACTATCGGGAAATGGAACAAATCTTGAAGTGATAGTGACCAAGTACCTTGATGACTAATAATCATTTTTCTTGTAGTGCTCTCTTAACACACCACATAAAGTTGACTTTGTTGTCTCGTTTCTTTCTCTAAAAAACAGACTAGGGCTGGCAAACCTTTGTGATTCACGAGACACACCGCATACAACTGAAAGAATAAAAAACTATAAATGCAACACCCGTGTTTGGGACAGTAACTGCAACCCGGGTCGCTTCGTTCCACTACAAGAAACTTTACCATCTATGCTCTCAGCTTGCTGCTGAACCAACATCTATGATGCCTAGATTGTTGACTATCAAATAATTAAAATAATCTAGAATCCGCTCTGGGTGGTTAGTAATCTGATTTAAGCCATGTTTGGATGTCATGGTTTTCAAAATGAAACTAGAGTATAAAGAAACGGTGATTTTAGAAACTACAACCATGTACTACCAAAGTTTAGAGCAAAAAAGAGAGGTCACGAGTGAAGTTTTTGGAACTCAAAATAACAACACTTCTAGCAATACTACAGTTTTTTTTAAAACTACCAAGTTTCTTACATCCAAATAGTTGGCCATGAGTACTTTACAAAGCCAAAGTACTTTTATTGAACCATGGTATTTTTCCAAAGCTCAAAACTAATTTGTATCCAAATATGGCCATATACTATCAAAAAATTAAAGTATATACACAGTAAAAGGAGAATAGAGTATAATATTGCAAATTTGAAATAGTATATTACTCGGTGACGCCACGGAACATGCCGGTGCTACCGGTGACTTGGCCATGAATAAATATTACAATATTTCGAATGGGTAGTGTAATATTACAAGTAAAAATATCATAATATTTCAAATGGTGACATAATAATTCAAATATTAAATAAGATAATATTGCAAATGGATAGTGTAGTATTACAAGTAACAATTATTACAATATTTCAAATCGGTATCTTGTATTGCAAATTGGAAAGTAACATATATTACATAGAATGTCATAATAATACCACATCTCACCCATATATGGAAACTGACATTTGAGACATGTTCACATATAAATTGTTTTCTTGGATGGAACGACCAAGCCATGGTGCAAATTAAACGTGCACGCAGCACATGGGCACACATACATATACGATGATACTGCAGTGCAGGATCGCGGACATCGGATTAGAAGCGCAAGTACATGTCGACCTTGAGCACGGCGTTCATGTCGCTGGTGTTGAAGGTATGGGTCCTGAACAGGGCGTACCCGGTGGCACCGCGGAACACGCCGGTGCCACCGACGACGGGGAGCTCCCTGACCTTGGCCGTGATGAGGTCCCTGGACACCACGGCGACGGTGCTGCCGTTGTGCGGCCCCGCTGTGAACACCGCGTTGAAGATGAGCATCAGGGCGATCTCCGTCTGGGACGCGACGAGGTAGAATCCCTGCGCGCGCCCCACGGCCGGCGACGCCGCGTTGGGTCCCTCCGTCAGCGGGTCGTCGATGACGAACATGTCGCCGAATGGGATCGTGGGGTTACCCGGCAGCGGCGCTGTCGCCTTCGCTATGCGCACCGCCGTCGCCGGCTGCCCCGGCAACGCCGTCACGATGTCGTGCAAGTAGAACCTCAGGTGCGTGGTGGCCTTGGCGCCGTCGCCCGTGCCGGCGAGCGCCGCCAGGGACATCAATGCCAACAACTGGAGAAACATGGCGTGTGGTTGCTAGCTGTTGTGCGCACGAGATCGGTGAGGGAAGAAGAAAGGTGTGCACTTGGTAACTTGAACGCATGGCGGACGCGGTATTTATTGATCATAGAAACCTAGGTCCCGATGTCATCGCTCTGCTCCTGCAGGTCCAAATCAAAAGTAGGTGTACAACTGCACATCAAAGTGAAGCATGCATCTTATAATGGTTGGAAAAAATGCTTGGAACGTCGGCTATTGGAATTGTTTGTATTGGCTAGCTTCACGTCTAAAGGAAATTTAATTCGCGACTTACGTCGGTCTTAGAAATACCCAACCTCAGTTGACTTTCATGTGCATCAACGTTTCTTCTTGAGCAATTGCCTGCCCGACTCTCCAACTTCGCTTAGTTCGCTTATTTACAGTTGATATTATTCTTCGATGATGCATATAATTCGATTCGTTGACCAACAAAGCACATATGTATAGAAAATAATACGCACACGGTTAGCTTGTCTCGTTGAAACCGTGATGTCCTATCACTCCTAACGAACTTGGGCTATTGAAACAGCAATGTCGTCATCTTTATTCCTATTGCCTCTACTGGAAATTTTATATCGAATTCAAATGTAAGAAATATATGGTTTACTCAGTGTCGCACTGGGGATTACGTATATAGACTAATTGATTAGGTTTCTTCTTGAGCAATTGCCTGCCCGACTCTCCAACTTCGCTTAGTTCGCTTATTTACAGTTGATATTATTCTTCGATGATGCATATAATTCGATTCGTTGACCAACAAAGCACATATGTATAGAAAATAATACGCACATGGTTAGCTTGTCTCGTTGAAACCGTGATGTCCCATCACTCCTAACGAACTTGGGCTATTGAAACAGCAATGTCGTCATCTTTATTCCTATTGCCTCTACTGGAAATTTTATATCGAATTCAAATGTAAGAAACAGATCAATCTCCTTTTATGTTAAAAAAGGTCCAATGAGAAGTTGACTTCGTGGACATCTTTGGTCATTCCCCTTCTTTTGTTCTTTTCGCAAGACCGACGACTTGAAGATTCAAGAATTGCTGGTGCTCGAGGTGATCAATCAAGATAGGCCTACTAGTTGGTAATGTATCTTGTACTATGTATATCAAAGTATGATTGAACTATGCTGATGAATGGTTTTGTCTGATTGTTCATCCGGATTCTATATATGATCTTACATGTGCTTATCCGATTGCTTAGTTCTAGGCTAAGTATCAAGAGCTTGACTTAATCATGGTGGTTAGGTTTCGTCTTCGGAACTTGTTTGAATTGTAGATGCATACTTTGTTAAGTGTTCATGTGCATGGTTGGCGGATCCACTACCTAGTCTCGTGGGAATGCCTATAGCAGAAGCCATTGTGTGCATGTCCGACTAGAGATCTTATAATGCAAAGGCTACATAGAAGTGCAGATTGCTTAGTATATGGAGTAGAGTTTTAAGGGGAAGGCCAGTAAGTGTCTCCGTGACAGGAGTCTCTATATCTCAACCATAAGTGACAATGGCATACGAGGGCTTCATTGTCCTCATTGAAGGCATCTCTTAGGGAAGCGGCATCAACTGCTACGAGGTTCTATTTTTTGTGATGAAAACCAATTATCCGGTTATGCTAGATCAGGTGACGACGTCATTGATGTTGTATTTCTCTTTGGCGGCATTGTTGGAGTTAGGACCTCTAACATCTTTTAGTGCAATGTTGTCTTAAGAAGTAGTAGCTTGTTTGGTTGTTGCTTAGCCGCAAAACTAGAGTTTTGATGAGCAGGCTGAAATGTTAATATATTCTCCTTTCTCAAAAAAAAAATATTGTATCGAAAACGTCATGTGTCATCAACTTCAAAATACACTTTAAAAAATGCATGAAAATTCTTGGCCAGATGGAGCATGTCACTATCTAATCTTCTGTCTGAAGAAGCAAAATGTTGTGCAAGGTAAAAACAAGAAGAAGAAGAAGAAGAAGAAGAAGAAGAAGAAGAAGAAGAAGAAAACAACGAAGTCATTTTTTTTAAGAATCAGAATAAAGTCATCTATAGAAGGGGGTGCTGGGTGCAGGACATGGACGCATCGCTTGTGGCTTCGGCCTTGGGCTAGCAGGAGAACATCAAATGGACCCAGGCAACGCTCCATGCTCGGAACGGCCCAACAGGGACGTTACAACGTCTGCGACCAGGACTCACATTACAAGGAGACCAGTCAACAAGGCGGCGCTCTCCTTTTCACTTCACTAAAAAAAAAAAGGGGGGCACTTGCCTTTTCACGCGTCCTCGGGAGTAACCCTCCGCCGTCCGATCGACCCATCAACGCACCGCGCCTCCCCCATTTTCTGACGCCAGGACCCACACGCAGGTCCCGAAGACGAGGACCGGTGGCAAGCATGTCGGGTCCCACCAGTCAGTGACTCCAGGTAGACTTTGTCGCTTCAAACCGTCGAGAAGCTCAAAATAAACGACAGAAAGCAAAGCCGAAACGCCACGCGTGCCTGTGTCTGCTCGCCTCTTCTCTTTCTTCTTTCTTTCTTTCTTTCTTTCTTTCTCCCCACGACGTGCTCTCGCTCCTCTCGCCATCTTCCAGCTCGAGCCGGGTCCTGGGGATCGCATCGCGCCGGAGCAGCGGAGAGAAGGCGCGGGCAGAAGCCAACGGTTCCAGAAGGAGGCAGCGGCGAGATGCAGGGCGCCAGCCACATGCTCCTGGAGGAGCCCCTCCGCCTCGCCTCCGTCCTCGCCCCCTTCAAGCCGGTAAGCGTCGTCCACACCCTCCATTCCTGCCTCTGTCACTGCCTCCCCCGCCGGCTAACGGAGATCTTGCGTGCCTTCGTTCGACGGGACAAGCCTCTTCGTCTGGATGTAGCGATTTGTGAATGGTTCGTTTATTTGGTTGGATTGGTTCGATCCGATGTGGGTCGCGGAGGGGCGTCGTGAGCACGGGTTCAGGAGAAATGGGGCCGATCTTTGTGAATTACTGTGTATTTTTTTATCGCCTCGACAGATGCCCAACGAAATGGGGATTTAGTATTGGGTGATGGAAATTTTGTGCGGTATGGAATTGCTAGTTGAGAGAATTTAGTGTGCTTTACCTAGGAACATTGATTCGATTGCTTGATTAAATGGAAGATCACTAGATTTTGCTATGAGTATGACTGTTGTTGGGGACCCACCCTTACGCTTTGCTGTGTGCGCCTGTGCAGAAAGTGTTCCCATCCCTCACCAAGATTGTTGGGACGCTTGGGCCCAAATCGCACTCGGTTGAGGTCATCGAGGAATGCCTCACTGCTGGAATGTCAGGTTGGTTTCTTCTGCTACGGCTCTCTTTGGAACTGAATTTATTTACGCCCGGACTAGTGTCAATTCATTTCGATTGTTCAATTCATATATGTATGCTTCGTATTTCAGTTGCACGATTTGATTTCTCATGGATGGATGCTACGTATCACCAGGAGACTCTAGACATTCTCAGGAAAGCAGCACAGAATGTCAAGAAGTTGTGCCCTGTAAGTTCACACTTGACAGCATAAGGTTTATTTATTAATATTTCTGACATGGTCAGTTTAGTGTCTTTAGTCTATTTTGGTGTGCAATTAAAAGCTTTGTGAATTGATAGTTGAAGGTAAAAGAATATAAAGTGTGTTCTTCTTAATAGCTTTGTTCTAAAAAAAGGGAATATATTCACTCTGCAAATTGTCTTTTCTTTCACTTACTTTCTTTACTTGTTTAAATTAGTTTAAGGTGACATGATCATCTAAATTTGTTTCTGTGTAAACTATAAATTTCCACATAAACTTCTGTAATTTTTCTTGTGGACTCACTTTGGTTTTTTGTAGATGTGTCATGTGCCATGTCTAACTTTCTTTAGAACATTTTCCCCATTCTTGGCTCACAAAATGTCTTACATTCTTTAGAGCATTTTCACCTGTTCTGTAATTTTCCCGTACTTCTACTGTCATTATGTCGTTAGCTATCAAACTTTTCAAAGCTCCTGCAGCAGTATGGGTTTCTTATTCTGAACTTTCCTATGCCAAAATTTCCATTTTCTGTACCTGCATTATTTTGCAGAACCCGGCACTTCAGAAAAGTGATATTACCACTAGGGTTGGGAATATGATGAAACTTATGGCTTCAGCAGTTAGATAAGTAATGGCATGAATAAGCAGCGTCGGCTTTCGAGTCATGAATTTAGGCTACCGTGCCATATGTATTCTCTTGTGCAGACATGGATATGAGTTCTCAAATAATTAACACAGATATGGTTTCTGAAATAATTGAGAAAATGTTGAATTTTCTATTCGACAGGTTATCACAATTGTAAATGCGGGTTATCTTGTCCCTTTTAATTTTCTATGAGATTCAAAGTATTTGCAAATTTCTGTTCTTTTCATAAATTTTTCCTCTGTACGTGATTGTTTCGTTGATTTTTTTTTTTTAATTTTTATGAGGTAGTATGCTGAAATAATTCTATCTTTTCAAATGGTCATTCCTTTTGACTTTCACATTTTGGTTGCCTTCGTTAATTCTTCAAATGCTACCATTGTGTTGTGTTATGCCTTTGTTTTTACATTGGTTATTAATGTTAAGAGGCATATGATTTTGTTATCTAACTGACTAACTCGATTTATAATTCTGCAGATAATGCTGGATACAATGGGTCCTGAAATTCAGGTTCATAATCCTAATGGTGGGGCAATTGAGTTAAAGGCTGGAAATCATGTCATTATAACTCCAGATCTTTCTAAGGCTCCATCTGCTGAGATCCTACCAATTAAATTTGGTGACCTTGCAAAAGTAAGTGTACAGAATCACCCATACTTGTGAAATTGCTATATATCGCTCCACATTTCATTTGGTTGTTTTTCCAATTGTGTGACTGCAGCAGGTAAAATTCGAGAATATTTTCTTTATTAAGGAACTGTTTCCATGAGACACCTTTTGCAATTGCTATGTGTCAATGGAAATGTCTTTGATCCTTTTTTTGCCAGTTTCTCAGAGTCAATTTCTTTGAATATCCCTTATTTGATAATAGTGCTCTTTCCTTGGATTCAGGCTGTGAAGAAGGGTGATACATTCTTCATTGGTCAGTATCTCTTCACAGGAAGTGAAACAACATCTGTGTGGCTTGAGGTGTGCAGATTTGTAAATTCTCCTCCAGTATATGCTGCCTTGCACTATTTACATTTCCTTATGTGATGTTATATGCAGGTTCTGGAGACTTCTGGTGAAAATGTGAATTGTCTTGTAAAGAACACTGCTACACTTGCCGGTCCCATATTCACTATGCATGCTTCACAAGTTCACATCGGCTTGCCCACTTTGAGTGAATATGATAAACAAGTAATATGGACCTTCTTTCAACTCCTTTTTATCACTGAGTTTTAGATGATCAATATTTATTTACTTTACGTCTAGGACTATACAAAATGTTTAGACTAGCAACTTTTGTATAATAGCCCATGATGGATCTATCTTAGCTCTTGGCTACCGAAACTTGATAAAAAATTTCTGACAGAAAAGCAGATTTTATCATGGTTGGGCTACCACAAACTTATATGCCGCAAGTTTATGATAGAAATAATGCTTTTGTCATGTTACATGTAAACCTGACTATCAAGCTGCATGTGACATGGTATATCTTATCTCTTCTGATGTTTGCACTATTTTTACGTCCATGGCTGCAGATATATATAAGCATTTTCATCAAAAATAAAATACTAAACTCTTCAAATTTTACTCTTTTTTCAAAGTTACATTTATGACATGTATCTGTTTAATAATGTAAATTGGTGCTATTATACCTTTTTAACGTTATCTGGAGCACAATTATTTTGCAATAGGTCATTATCAATAAAAGCCTGTTCACTAGACTAAATTCTTTAGAGATTACTCATTGCAGTGCTTCTTTCCCAACTTGTGTTTGGTAATACAGATGTGGTTATATGTGCATGTTTGTGCTATAATGTCTTCAAAAATGTCCTGAGCACAGTTTTCTTGCTATAGGTCATTTCAACTTGGGGTTCACAGAACAGCGTTGACATTATATCGCTTTCCCATACCCGCTCTGGTGAGGATGTCAGGGAGGTGAGTTTGCTGTGCTAATTATTTTACTCTTCCACTTGAACTGTTGATTACTTACCTACTTCGTTTTTCTGGTTCCTTTGGTACAATATGTATGAGGCTTTCACGTGATGTCAATTTGAGTAGCCAAAAAGCATATTGCAAAATGAATTTTGGTGCAAAGGAATTTGATATTTTTAATCAATAGACAACACCATACACACTATAGTCCCAACTTTGAAGATAACCAACAATGTCTAGCCGTTCTAATGATAGAGCCTGATGCACATATAAGTATAGAAAATTTGGTTAGTATATTAATCTTTTCATTTTATATCTGCATTATATATTTTTGGATACGCTGTTGGTGCATAAGTTTCTCCTTTTATCTGGCACCACACATTCATCCTACCATTCTTTTTGACATAATTTGTACTATTGAAGTACTTTATGATACATGTGAAGACTCTGCTGACTGTTAGATATTTGTGATGTGCAGCTGCGATCCTTTTTACAATCACACGACCTTCATGACACACAGATATATGCAAAAGTTGAAAATTTTGAGGTAAGTATCATGCTTTTACAAAGCTAGTGTTCCCAGCTTGTTTCATTGCTATGTTTGTGATTATTACATTGCGCATTTCTTGATAGGGTTTGGACCATTTTGATGAAATTCTTGAAGAGGCGGACGGTGTCATCATTTCCCGAGGAGACCTGGGAATTGACCTTCACCAGAAAATGTAAATTCTGATCTCTCATGAAGTTCCTATTAACTGTTTATGCATTTATCAGATTTGCACATTCATGTCATTATGCCCACTTTTGCACTTTGAGTCTTCATTTCTAGTGGGTCATTTAATTCCGGTATGCTTCACAATTCTTGGAAATACCACTGCGACTTTTATCCTGTGCAGAAATTATATGAATGTCATAATGACATGCCATTCTTGACCTTTACTTTCATAATATGTTACTTTTGACACTTCAGGTTTTCATGTTCCAAAAAACAGCTATTCAGAAATGCAATCTGGCTGGTAAACCTGTGATCATCACTAGAGTTGTGGACAGTATGATTGACAACCTTCGCCCTACACGTGCAGAGGCAACTGATGTTGCAAATGCTGTCCTAGATGGTTTGTGAACATTCACCGCATTTCAAGCACATCATGAATGTATTTCTTATTCCATGTGGTTATCAAATTCCAGGAACTGATGGTATTTTGCTCGGTGCGGAGACACTTAGAGGGCTTTATCCTGTCGATGCAGTGAGTACTGTGGGAAGGATATGTGCAGAAGTATGTGTCTACCTATTGGACAATAAATTTTACTATATAACTATCTGAATGCTTGACTGATTAATGGTGATTCTTCTAGGCTGAGACTGTTTATAACCAGCCACTTCAGTTCAAGAAAGTCATGAGGCATGTAGGTGAACCAATGCCCCATGAGGAATCTGTGGCATCAGCAGCGGTAAATAATGTTTATTCATTGGGAACATCACCTGCTGTTTTGTCTAAGTAAACTCACTGGGAGCAGATACAAAATTCATGCCTGAGTATCAATGACTATCTATATTTTGTTTTCTTTAGGTTCGTTCTGCAATGAAAGTAAAAGCTGCTGCAATTGTTGTGTTCACATTCTCAGGAAGAGCTGCCAGGTGCTCTATACTACAACACCATCACCTCACTGGACAGGTTCGTGTAATTCAAAGCTATTATTCACTTCTTGTCTGTGTGCAGGTTAGTTGCTAAGTACAGGCCACCAATGCCAGTTTTAGCAGTTGTGTTCCCACGTGACGGTTCTGACCCGTCAAAGTGGCGTTCTTATGGCACAACACAGGTAACTTACATCTCTTAAACCTGTTTGAGTTTCATATTGTCAGTCTTTTGTTCACCATCAGTCAGGCTTTGCAAACTCATCTTCGTACCATTGTTGATTCACGTTCAGGCAAGGCAATGTTTCGCAATAAGAGGCGTGTACCCTTTGATGGGAAGTACTGATGAGGTATGTATGCAGCTATTAGCCTGTTTATTGCTAGTATTGGAGCCGTATGCCAAAAAAAAAAAGTTAGGATTCATCAGGTATCTTTGAACTCTGTAACAGGCTGAAACTGGTGGGCTTACAAAGGAAGAATATGGGATAAAACTCGCACTGAACTATGGTCGATCGGTCGGCATAGTAAAGCCTTTTGACAGGGTGATAATTTTCGAAAAGATTGGTGATTCTTCCGTTGTCAAGATCATCGAGTGTGGAGATTCTTAAAGAATTAGACACCCACAACCCATGCTATTGTTTCATGTATATGCATGGGTTTACCTTTTTGATCTTTCTTTCACTTTAACCAGAGATAACTAGAGAGTGCAGGATGTGCCCCCAGTTGTGATAGATTTGCCCTGTTTCACATCCTTTGATTGAATAATAAACCACAGATTGTCCCAGAGAATTATTCTGGAATTATGGTTCGAGGACTCAAATATAGCGTTGGTGACACAATACTGATGAATTATCATTCCTATCTTTTTCTATTAACAATACCTGATGCACTTAAACGTCCCAGAATACTATATTTTTATCATCAATTAGTTTACCTATATCATCCAGTATATGGTCGTCTGCTGCTGTTGACAAGTTGCCTTCAGTACTGCTCCTTGAAGACGACGGCGTAGACGATGGAGCAGATGGCGATGATGATGACGACGATGTCGAAGGTGATCGCGGTCATGGCCTGGTCGCTGAGCTTCATGTTCTTTCCGCCGAGCCGGTCGACGGTGTCCGGAATGGACTCGTAGTTCCGGAGGTCCTGCTCGTAGGGGTCCTCGAGCCTGGACCTCAGCTGCTGCAGCCGGCGGCTCTCGGCTTCCTGCGCCAGCGTCCAGTCGTAGAACCGCCGGGTCTCCTCCTTGCTCAGCACGTTGTACACCTCCCGCAGGCGGATGAACTTCTCCGACGCCGTCTTCAGCGGCAGCGTCGTCGTGTCGGGGTGGTACTCCTTGGACAGCCGCCGGTACGCCGCCTTGATCTCCTCAATGTCCGCCTCAGGCGCTATCCCCAGGAACCTGCTTAGTTTGCAGCTAGTCACTTCTCATATGCTTTGGTCAGAGTCTTAGCTTAAGAACAGAGCACTAGCTTAAACAGAGCAGTGTGACTCAATTCCAGCAGAAATCTATCAGGAGAACAAGGAGTCAACAATACCGATTGAATTTCGCAATTCACCAGGATTTTGAAATATCGATGACAGCATATCGCCAATTTGGATGGGTTTATGTCAGAATTTTCTTTATGGATGGATGGAAGGAGCATGAACTGGAGAATGAACTCAACTGGTAGTGAGATTCGGACGAGCTGTTGATGAGGTCGGCGTACGTCTTTCCGAAAGGCTCCTTGCCGCGGCGGCGGCTGCCGCCGTCATCGCCGTCTTTGTTGGTCTTCCCTCCTACCCACCCTTCGTTTGGGTCCGACCAGTGTATCCTCGTGTCCACCGTCTTCTTCTTCCCTTGCCCCGCCCCAGCTGCCGTCGCCGAGGCTGGCTCGGAGTCTGGCGTGCTCGCGGCGGCGACGACAACATTTACACACCGCCTCCGTGGTTGGTGCCCGTGGAGCAAGGGCGTGAAGGCCCGGGAGGATGTGAATGCTGCAGCCATGAGCGAGTTAGCGCGCGAGCGCTAGAGTACTGAGGATGCGGGGACAACTTGAGCCTTGGAAACATGCGAATTTGTGGTGGGAAGCTGACGATGAGGTGAGCCCCATCTGCAAGCTTGGCGTCATGTCCCAGTTTTGGACCAACCTTGCCGCGTTGGCTAATGGCCACAGAAAAGAACCAGTGTCTAGGATTGAAACAATTTTTTTTTTACTGTCATTTTCCCTCTGCTCGCGTGAAAAGAACAGTAATTTCTCTGTGCCACATAAACTCTTTGCATCAATTAGTTGTTTGCACGCAACCAGCTATGCCGCACATTTTTGTTGGATTGGTTTTAATTCCTTGGTTTTTTGCATCAATAAATTGCTTGCTTTGGTTTAACTAACTGAAATGGAAAAAACATTCGCCGAGCACCACCTTAGCTATGTTCAACCGGACATTTTATGGAACAGACCATATCCTTTGTGAATGTACTAGATTTTAAAATTAACAAAAAAATTATTTTGAGCTAACTTATTCATATTGCATAGAAAATGATACGGTTCTACTTCTAAGGTTTCAACCATATGAATTAGGCTCCATCGATTACATAATAAAGGATGCAACTCTATAAGGTTTTAGCAGTGTCATTGAGGACCACCATTGTTCAAAAAGCCATTTTTATAATTTCTGATCACCAATATAATTAAAATTATACATTTGTAATAAATTTCCAAAAGTATGATTTGAATTGAATTGTGTTTTCATAACATATAGTTGTAGTGAAATTGCAAGAAACATTAAATTTGTCTATCGAGTTCTACGCACAGGCAAAAAACTCTCACAAAGATGTGCTATCTGACATGTGGTTAGTCATGAGAGGTTGGTGCACTTGGTGTATCCGACCATATTCCTCATACTCTACTCAACAAGGTTAAAGATTTTGTCGCATGTATACTTCAGAACATTTAATTAACTCTTTTTTGCACTAGAGTAAATTAGGTTGTGGTTGGTTCTTTTCTCAATCCAGTTGATATTATATTCAATTACTAGAACAACTTTAAACTGATTATTTTTAAAAACACCATTTGTTAAAATTTTGAGAATGTTTGCGTAATTATAACTTAAAATGGATCCATTAGACTTTTCAGTACTATTGCCAAACCATTTTCCCCTTAAATATGAAGAAACATTTGTAAATGTTTTTTGCAGGAGCTCATTCGATGTGGCACTGGACATGTCGCAAAAAAGTTTAAAGTTGTAGAAATTTGCTTGTATTTCACTCCTTAGAAATAATTGCCTTATTTTTCTTCCTAAGAAATGAGTGAGCACTTAGGAATCACTGAGGATATATATACAAAGTCTATGGACTGATTAATATGCTTATAAATCATATTATAGTTTGTATCTTCTTTCTTTGTTATTATGTCATTGGGTTGTGGTTCGGTCCTAAGCTCTGGTAGCAGTTTCTGCTTTATATAATGAAGTAAATTAGTACCTTTTTGAGACCTAACAAGTAACAACCATTGTCTGTCTCACGTCTGTCCCGTCAAAAGAAAAAAAGTGATAAGAATCATCCTGCAGAGCGCCATTTTCCCCAGTGGAAAGTTCCCTGAAGCTAGTGATCACTGAAGTTATGACCACACAAATATCTAGGAAATGACTTTTTCCCTTCTCCTTTTTACTTCATTGCTCCATCAACCTAGAGTCCTGATGAATTTTAGAAAGGCTTATAGAGCAGTTAAGACTTTTCTTTCGGTGATCAATTATCTACCATCTCATGATAAGAAAGCTAATCAAACCCGGAGAAAAAGACAAATGCACGGCACATGCTGCGCGTACTGATCGTCACTCGTCTTGTTGTCCCGCGGCCTAAAGCATGACACGACTTTGGAAATGTGGGGTTCTCCCGTACACCAGCTGCTGATTTTCAGCAAAGGATAGCCACACAGTATGAGAAATATCATGCATGATTGAGTGCGATGGATAGCTGTGCCGATGGTTACCATGGATGCGTGCTAATTTTGCAGCTTTTTGTCGACTTGTTTTCCATATGTGTACTGCATTTTGTCGGCAGTTTGGATATTTCTGTGCGCTCCTCATCGCCCGTCCACTGTCAGTGATCTGAGCCCAACCGACTCACCACTGCAGCCTCACCCTCCGCAGGCATAAGCAAGTGATTCTACTAGAAATGGAACAAGTTGGATTGCAAGCCCTTGGCTGGGCGGCGAGGGACGCCACCGGTGTCCTCTCACCTTACAGCTTCTCCACAAGGTATGTACATGCTTCCTTCAGTGGCTAATGTCGAGCACTCTGCTTTATCTTTTTTTTTTTTCGGCGAAATGGGATCTGGAAACAACACTCTTATGTCTACTGTCAGACATAGTAGTAGAACTTAGCACAACATTCACAGCTTTGATCATAATTCTAGGGTTCCGGGAGATGACGATGTCACGATCAAGGTGCTCTACTGCGGGATCTGCCACACTGACCTCCATTTCATCAAGAACGACTGGCGCAAGACCATCTACCCTGTTGTTCCCGGGTAAATCGATTCTACGCCACCAAGCAACTACATACATTGCAAACTTTCAAATGCTGTGGGAAAAAAAATAATGTGTTGAAGCAATGGTCTGTCCGCACAGGCACGAGATCGTCGGCATCGTTACTGGCGTCGGTGGCGGTGTCAAAAAGTTCAAGGCCGGCGACACGGTGGGCGTGGGATACTATGTCGACTCGTGCCGCGCCTGCGACTGCTGCGCGAGCGGGCACGAGAACTACTGCGCTGGGCTGGTCGCCACCTGCAACGGCGTCGACCACCGGCACGGCGGCGCGGTCACCCGCGGCGGGTTCGCCGACGCCGTCGTCGTGGACGAGCGCTACGTGGTCCGCGTCCCGGCCAACCTGCCGCCGGACAGGGCCGCGCCGCTGCTCTGCGCCGGCGTCACGGTGTACGCCCCAATGGTGCGGCACGGCCTGAACTCTCCCGGGAAGCGCCTCGGCGTCGTGGGGCTCGGCGGCCTCGGCCACGTCGCCGTCAAGTTCGGCAAGGCGTTCGGGATGAAGGTCACCGTCGTCAGCACGTCCCCCGGCAAGCATCAGGAGGCGATCGATATCCTCGGCGCCGACGAGTTCGTGCTCAGCAGCGACGCCGAGCAGATGAAGGTGTGTGCTGTGTTTTGCATCACAAAATCTCGTCGTCACTCGTCACAAAATCTTGATATCTGCATCTAATAAAGTTGCCGTGGTGCGTTCGACATGATTGCGCAGGCAGCGACGGGCACGATGGACGGCATCATCGACACGGTGTCGGCGTGGCACCCGATCACGCCACTACTGGCGTTGCTCAAGCCAATGGGGCAGATCGTGGTGCTGGCGCGATGAGCAAGCCGCTGGAGCTGCCGGTGGCTGCAATCGTGCCCGGAGGGAAGGGGCGTCGCCGGGAGCCTCGTCGGCAGCATCGCAGACTGCCAGGCCATGCTGGACTTCGCGGGGAAGCACGGCATCGGCGCTGAGGTGGAGGTGATACAGATGGATTATGTTAACACGGCGCTAGAGCGGCTTGAGAAGAACGACGTGCGCTACCGCTTTGTCATCGACGTCGCCGGGAGCCTCGGCTCTTCCGCCTAGCTAGGTGGCTGTCAGTCTCGTTTGCCTTTGCCCCGGTGAATGCGTGCAGATTTGAAATTACTAGCTGTTTCATGATGATCGTCTTCTTTTGTTTCATGTTTTGCATTGTGGTTTGTGGACCATATAGTTTTGATGTCAAAATAAGATGAGACAAGGGACACATTGGTGACCTGTTTTTGGTATCGTTGGGCTATAAAATAGTTTTGCCGAGACAGGGAGGAGGAGGAGTAGTAGTGGAGTTGTACTTTGTTATTTTGAAACAATTGTACTTCGTTATTTTGAAATAAAGTGGAGTTTCTATCAAATTGGTGGTTGTGTGTTAGGCATTTACTGGTTTCTAAATAAAATTATGGAGTCATCGGGACTTAGCCATTTCATTCATGAGTTATGCCTATGGAGTGTTTTTTTAACATGTGAATCACGAAGGCGTGCAACTTTGACAAAAACAGCCAAACAATTAAATAATAATTAATCCAAGCCCAACTAAGAATAGGAAACCAACCACGTGCTCATGCTTTCCAGGTTGGGCCTCGCGGCTACCCCTATTCTGGCAGGAACGATCCCCTGTCGTGCTTGAGCCACAACAGCATGTGACGTTCCTTTGTTGTGCGCTCACATGGGCGGCTCGGCCTCTCTTTATTGGGCATGTCACATGCTGCCGTGCCGCAAGCACGACAGGAGCTCCATTTCCTTATTCTGGCCGAATGCACGTCACATGTTGATGTTGTTTTGAATTATTGAGACACCTCTAAACAAATTATTGTTTTGATAACTTTACATAACTATAACTCAAAATGGTTTCATTAGACTTTTCAGTACTATTAGCAAATTGTTTCCCTTAAATATAAATAAATATTTCTAATGATTTTTGTAGGAGCTCATTGGATGCGACACTGGACATATAGCAAAATCAAAGGGGACTTATGGAAATCTGGATGTGTGGAACTCATCAGAAGTCCGTTGCCCTTGAATTTTTAGCAAGAAACGAGTGAGCACTTAATAAGACTGAGAGCCTGTTTGGATACAGTTTAATCTTATGACTAAAAGTAGTCAGACTAAAAGTTTTTAGTCACCTTCCTGTTTTGGAAGATAGGACTAAAGTGAGAGCTAAAGAGCATTAAAGTGGAGAGAGAAAGAGACTAACAAAACTTTAGCTGGCCCTCTCCTGACTAGAGACTAACTAATTTTAGTTCCTTTAGTCTCCCACCTGTTTGGGAATTTAGTCCTAAAAGTGACTAAATTTAGCCTGACTTTTTTTTAGTCATGGTGATCCAAACACCCTCTGAGTGAGGATATACTATGTCTATGGGCTCGTTAATATGCTTATAAATCATAGTATAGTTTATATCTTCTTTCTTTGTTATTAAGGTATTGGCTGTGTTTGGTTACTAAGCTTTGATTGCAACTTTTGCATTATATACTGAAGTAAATTAGTACCGATATAAGACAACCATTGCCTGTCCCCCGTCTGTCCCGTACGAAGAAATAAAGCGATGAAAATGTTCACTGATTGTTTCTCAATGATCACTGAAGTTTATTTTCGCGTTTCCCTCTGATGGACCACGTACACAAATATCTAGGAAAGGTATTTCTTGAGTCTACGACCGGTTAGGATTTTGTTCCGGTGACCTCTCGTCATTGGAAAGCAATCCAGGAAAACAGTAACGAGTTTGAGCTATGGCATACTCCGCGCAGGAACGAGATCGTCGGTGTCGCCAGCATTGTCAGCAAGTTCAAGGCCTGGCGACACGGTGGGCGTGGGCTACTACGCCGATTGATGTCGTTCAGCGGAAACGGGCACGAACTACTGCGTGGGGCTGGTCGCCACCTGCAACGGCGTCCCGGCCAGCCTGCCGCTTCTCTACGTCGGCGTCACGGTGTACAAGCGCTATGACGCGCCACGGCCTGAACTTGCACGGGAAGCGCCTCGGCATCGTGGGGCTCGGCGGAGAACGTCACTGTGGTGGCGACACCGAGCAGGTGAGGGCGGTGGTGGCGGGCACCATGGACGGCGTCACCGACACGATGTCGGCCTGGCACCCAATCGCGCCGCTGCTGGCGCTGCTCAAGCCGATGGGGTAGATCGTGGTGCTGGGCGCGACTAGCAGGCCACTGGAGCTACCAATCGCTCTGCCATCGGGCCCGGTGGGAAGGGCGTCGCCGGGAGCCTGGTCGGCGGCGTCGCGGAGTGCCAGAGCCATGTTGGACTTCGCGGGGCGGCACAGCATCGGCGCCGAGGTGGAGCCGTGGAGGTGATAAAGATGGACTACGTCAACACGGCGCTCGAGCGGCTCGACAAGTGTGCTACCGCTTTGTCATCGACGCCGCCGCCGCGGCAGCCTCAGCTCAGCCGCCTAGCCGGAAGGCTAGTGGTTGCGTTTTGCCTTTGCCACAGTAAATGGGTGCAGATTTCAAAATTGCTTCATGGTCGTCAGTGTTGTTGCTGTATGCCTGTATCGCATATGAGTTTGTGGACAGTATAGTTTTGGTGTGCAAATAAGACGAACGCATGGTGTTCTTGTTCTTTCTTCATCAAAAACATGTCTTTATGATCGACGTTTGCTGTTCGTCTATTGCATTGTGAGTTTGTGGGCCATATAGTTTGATATCGAAATAAAACGATACATGGACATATGTCACATGGTGACCTTTGATAAGGTTGAAGTGGACTATAAAACAGTTTTAAATGGGAAACACCTAAACACACCCGAGTGGTTCTTCTCGTCTTCGCAGAGCACTCGCTTATTTTGCACCGTCAGATCTTTGCGTCGTGCGATCTCTGCCGTCCGATCTTTTTTTGACCTCTCATTCCTCTGTCTTGTGGGTCAACCTTCCTCTTGACTTTTCGCCCCATGGTTTTGTATTTCGGGCGCCGTGCCGACCAGAAAATCAAGTCGCCATTTCGCTTTTTCCTCCCTTCTCCCCTCCTCGTTTCCCTTGTCTTAGGGTTTAAGTCTTTTGCAGGTGAGTTATGATTTATGTGTGATTTTTGTAATTATCTTTTGTCGAATGTGTTGCTCATCTCATTCTACTGCATTGGATCGGTTTTGATTTGAAATTTGTTGGTTAGTTTGTTCCATTTCTAGCTCAATCCCTAGTTGTTCTTACCGCTTTTCCGGTCTAATTTTGTTGTATAAGCCATTGAAATTGATTCATATATGCAATTTCATGGAAATTCTCTAATCATCTATTAGTCGTTTGCTCCATCGATTTGCTTAGTATTCCCGTTGGATTGGGCATATTCTGTCAGCTCCTTCAATTCTGCTAGTATTAATGCGATTTAATTTGACCTTCCTTGTATTATAACAATACTAGAACTTTAGTGATTTTGTGTTTCAGATATTGATAGTATTATTTCCATTAAAATAATTGCCTTAAAGTGTAATTAAGTTGTTTCAATACATAATTTACTCATCTTTTATGTTCTCTATTTCAAGTAGCTTGTTTTTCGTGTTTTTTTCTTTTATTTTCAATTTATGTCACCAACACCGGCTTTTATTTTCAACCCTCTTGACAGCTCATATTATGGCTCTTTATATAATGATGAGTTAATTAGTGCCTATGTGACACACACCATTGCGTGTCTCCCATCCGTCCCCTCAAGAAACTAAAGCGATAAGGATGTCCGCGGAGCGGCATCTCCCCCAGTGGAATGTTTTCTAAGTTTTTCTCTATGATCACTAAAGTTTTTTTTTGAAACTACTAAAGTTATTTTTTGGGTTATCTTTGTGGACGACATAAGTATCTTTCTTAGAAAAGAAATTTCCTTCCCTTTTCTTGTTCGTTCCTCCCTCCACCTATACTGATGAATTTTCGAAAGGTCTATAGACCAGTTAACTTGACTTTTCTTTCGGTGATCAATCGTCTACCATCTCGTGATTAGAAAGCAAATCAAACGAGGAAAAAGAGGAAAAAAGATGCTGTGCGTACTGATCGTCACTCGTTTGGTTGTCCCGCGGCCTAAAGCATGACACATTATTGATACAGAATTTTTTTTTTATTACACAG
>CM017440.1:37098887-37229014 GCA_007726485.1 Eragrostis curvula | reverse complement strand
ACGCTGCGGGGAGCTGCCGGGAGGTGAGCACGACCATCTATGCCATGGCCCTGGCCGGTGCTGTCCAGGTCTATGTGGTCATCCATATCATGTTCTTCACGCTTGACCGCAACACCAGTATTGGGAATGAGGAAGAGGAGAAGAAGATCCTTGAGGTGGTGGAGAAGATCAGGTGCAAGAGGCTGATGCTCTTTGCAATCCTTGCCGCTACCATCACCTACCACGCGAGGCTCACCCCGCTGTTGACGGTCGTTACGGACCAATTTCAACCGTCAACTAGCTCAATAAATAAGAAGGATTGGACATTTCTTACACGCATTTTATTTATAAATAATCTATTTCCACATGTACCTCTAGATTTTAGTGTGCAGGTGGAATAAGGGAGAAATCCAGGTGAAACCATGCCCCAAGGCGACGAAACAACACTTTTACAAACTCGACGTTCGCCGCGGGAATACAACTCCAAGACAAAAGGCCAAATATCGTCAAAGTCCAACACAACCAAGGCCTAATGCACCTGGACCAGAGAAGAAGACCCAGAGGGGGAGCCACCTGCCAAAGCCCAGCCCAGGTGGGGCCAGGCACAGGTCGGCCGACCCCCCTTGGCCAGGTCGGCCGACCTGGCAGGGTGGCCCCCTGGGCCCATCTTTTTATGGCGTTTGTAACCGACCTCTGGAGGTCGGTTCCCCCTGCATTAAATGCCACCGACCTCAGGAATCGCCTCCAGAAACCGACCTTCAAGACTATAAATAAAGGGGTACCCCCCCTCCTGGAGGACACACACACACACCACAACAGAAGGATCATTCCCTCCTCTCCTCACACTAGAGCTAGAGACTCTTTTAGGTAGTGCTAGGCTGAGTAGTGGGCTGCCTCATTGCTCCCAAGGTCTTGTGGAGAATTGGGTATAGCTCTTGTATCCTCTCTTTGTAAGACTTGTTCTTCGTCTAATGGAATACATTCGTTCGTATAGTTGTTATGTGCTTAGTAGTTTGATCATGATCCTGCATGAATGTTCATCGTTCGTTCATGTTTGTTCATCGCTCATTCATGTTTGTTCATCATTCGTTCATCGTTCATCGATGATCGCTAGTAAACATACATCGAGCGTTCCTTGTTCGTTCATGCTTGATTATCGATTATTCTTGCACGTACTTAATTGATCGTCGTTCGTCGCTCGTTCTTGAGCGACGAACGCTTATGCATAACTTAGTGCTTGCTTTGACCCTTTTGTTTAACTCATGCTAGTTAGGCTAGTTGTTCTTATGTTTTGGCATCGGGCTCTCTGTCCTGCAAAGGTGCTCTAGATTTATCACCCCGTCGATCCGAAGGGTTGGGGGTGCCTCGAGGGATCTAGAGTTGTGGTTAGTGACGCCGGCATGGTGCTGGGGTTGTCTCTCCACCCTTGAGTATGTGCGTGTCCCACGGTTTGTAGAGGTAGGTGGCAGGAAGTGACAGCCCTGTCCATCCAAAGGAACCCTCCACGTTCGGGCACGGCATAGGAGTATGTAAATGCGCCGGAGTCGCGGGGCAGACCCTGCGTATGCCGGACCTCCCAAAGTTGCCTAGACATAAGACGCTTGCTTGCGCTTGCATGATCTTAGATGATAGGTAGAGGCCTTGCACGCTCTATGAATGTTGTACTTTAGGAGTAGTAGCTCACTAGTCTAACTTAGCATTGCTTAGAATTGTCTCTCGCCTTTTATTAGAGAGAGTGGGATACCTTTGTGTGTGTCACACTGTTGGTATTTCTTACGGTCACAGATAAATCCGCAAGCGCACGGAGAATACCGTTGTAGCACTTCACCCGTGAGTATTCAAGGGTATCGTATTTTCCACAGGAAAGGCGGTGGTTTACGAGATAGCAAAGTTCATAATCACATAACTAATAATGTACCAAGGTCTAAACAGGGGTAAGGATAAAAGTATGGCAGGGGTAGTGTGACAACACAACCAGATCAATCCAATCTAACACTAGAACTAAGCCTAGGCTAAGCGGGGTTAAGAAGAGAGCCGAGATGGATCCTTATGTACTTCTTATATTCCTGCTCATGCAACACATACAAGTCTAAGCTCTATGTCAACCTGGAACAAGGGGGGTAACCAGCAGGGCTGTCACCACCTACCGGTATTCCTTCTACCAGGCAATCAAGGCTATCTACCGTAGAACAAAGAGGATTAAGCACAGCAGGGCTGTCACCACCTACCGGCAACCCTCTACCAGGACACGTGACACTAGGCTATTAAGTCCCTATGCCAGTCCTAGGGTCACGTGACAGCAAGGCAATTAAGTCCTCGCTGCCAGACCTTCTCTTGTTCAAGCAGACAACCAAACACCCAAAGCTGTTTATCAACCTAAGCACCATGCTCACATTGCTAAATAGTACTCTCGATTCCCACGGGACTTTGACCCTTCGGATCATCAAGTCGGGAATAAGAGTACACGTAATCCTGACCCGACGGATCAACAGATGAAGTGCTAGAACATACATGACTCTGACCCTACGGATCATCAAGTCAATGGGTGAGACATGCGTAACTCTAACCCTGCGGATTAACAAGCTACGATCTATATCGCACATAACTCTAACCCTACGGATTAACAAGTTATGGGCCCGAGCATGTCTCACCACTTCATGCATGAATCGAGTGTAAGGACATAAACGAATGAATAAAGGCATGTCAAGCATGAAGCAACCAATCATGACTAGATAACAACCACATAGAAAGCACATGGCTATCATACTAGTACAATCATAAGTCATAAGGAATAAAGAAGATAATTCTATTGAGGTGGACCTTGATACTTACTTGATATACGATGAACGACGAATGAGCGATGAACGAACGACGAACGATGAACGAACGACGAACGAACGAAGAACGAACGACGAACAATATATTATTAGCAAGTATCCTTAAGATACAAGATTGGGCTAAGTCCTCACAAAGGGAGGACAGCCCTCTCCTCTACCAAACTCTCCCCTCTACTCCTCTACAGCCTAGAGACTAGTCTAATGCTAGAGAATGGATTCCTCTTGGGGTCAATGTGTGTTGTCTTGTGTTGTTTCTTGAGAGGAGGGGGGTACCCCTTATTATATAGCCTCCAAGGTCGGTGGAATTGAGTCGGTTCCGCGAGGTGGTATCATTGATTGCAGGGGGAACCGACATTGCAACGTCGGTTGCGAACCGCCATAGAAGAGTGGGCCCCATTGGGCTTGAGGGGGGGTCGGCCGACCCAGCTAGGGGGGGTCGGCCGACCTGTGGCTGGCCCCACCTGGGATGGGCCTTGGCAGGTGGCCTCCCCTCTGTTCCTTGACCTTGGTCCCGAGTGCTATGGGTAGACTTGAGTGTTTCTCTTGGTTATTGGGCCCTTGGAAGATATCTTTATTCCGGGAAAAACTGTGTTTCCAGTATTTGGAGTTTTGGGCCTCTTTTCCCTCGGGTTTGTATAGGATTCATCTTGATTGCACCTGCACCCATAAATTCACCAACACTCGTGGAAATCGTTAGTAATAAACTCCTACCACTATGTTTGGTGTTTACTTTGATTCCTTTTGTGCAGGTATTTGACGGTCAAAATCGTGCCGTAACGACCGTCAACAAGACCCCCACACTTGAGCCTTTGCTCGTCCCCGAGTGAAGGTGGAAGATTAAGATAAAACACGACTTCCAATGGTATGATGCTAGCATACAAGTTATTCCAAGCCATACCTGTTCTCGTGAACTTTTGATGTGTCTACCATGTCATCTTGGGCGGTTGAGGAATGGAACAGTCTAGATTCGAGTCATCATAACTCCCTCTGCTGAGTAACTTGGGTTTTTGATAGATTTTCAAAGTAAAAACATAGCTCATACTCCTCAAATGATCACTCTCAAATCGCTCAATGTGTATGGTTCCTCACCAAGGCATTGGATTTGCCTCTTTTCATCCTACTTCTACAAAAGGCTTTATGTGGAGCTTGGTAGGGAATGAAAGAGAGGCATACTTGTATCACATATTTTGCCGAACCAAAAGGGTGGATCCATGGAGAATGCAAGTCATACAACCTTGATCAAGAGGTGCAAGTGTGTATGAGGGTGGTGTGGTGGAAATTGTACTCCTTTTTTTTTTTTTGCGTTCCTTCTCTCTTTCTCTTTTTGAATGTTTGAGGAGGACATGGCTATGATTCTTTCTTTCACTTTTTTTTTTCAACATTATCCCTTCTCTTTTTTTTCATCATGCTCTACTTTTGTATGAGCAGGGATTATTCTTTCTTTTGCATAGCCATGTCTCCAATGATAATTAGAGAGAGAGAAAGGTAACAATGCTTTTGTGGAGCACTTATTTTGGTGGATGGATGGTGGTATTGCTTAACTTCCAGTGTAGAAGTTCAGCATGTGAGGTGGAGTGTACGTGATCTTGATCAAGAGAGTATGACAAGTTTCTCACTAGGGTCACACAATTTTGATAAAGCTCAATGTAATGACAAGCAGCATATGTGTGTAGGTTTTCCAAAGTGATCAACATATGGCTTTGGTAGGAATATAAGATCATCGAGGAGCATAGAGCTATAGATTTTAAATTTTTGCAAGATAAATTCCCAAGCACTCTATGCAAAAGAAGCAAGATTCATCTCATCCAACCATATCACATTCGCCAACAACTTAGATAAACATGGGTTCCTATGAGATTGGTGTTCACAAGCAACAATATATGATGCGAGGAATAAAGAGTATGCAGGCCAACCAACTAGAAGCATGTATGTTGAGGGAACAACAAAGTTCATTTTATTCTTGAGTTAAATTTTAGTGATTGGCTCAAAAGATTGTTTTAACTCATGAATTGGGGGGATGGAGTAGAGAGGATGCGCAAACCATCACCTTAGGTGAAGTGGAGGCCAAGTGGACCATGGGATGTTTGATCAAAACAAAGGTTCGACCCAAATTTGTTTTCTTGTCCCGGTGGCTCCACTCTTTTATGGATCGATCAGTGCGAGGTTGTGCATCGTGTTGGTGGGGGAGATCTCGAATGTGTGCGTGATGAAGAACTCGAGAGATCTCCCCCCACACTTGTTCTTGTACCTGCTTTATTTATTCAAAACAAACAAAAACAAAGCGAAGACAAAGAGGACTCTACCGGGGTTAAAGACCGGGGAGCCTAGATTTATTGAATTAGACTCTAGGTGCCTTATGTGTTTGAAATAAAAGAGAGAAGAAGCACCTAGCTTACTTATTTTTTTTTTTCAAGTGTTATTTTGATTTTAATTTTATAATTTTTATTTTATTTTGACATTTTCAAGGTGGAAGAAAAAGGATACAAGTTGCGATACAAGTTACCTTTGTGGGGGGGAGGGAACCTCCCCCCACACTTGTTCTTTGCTCTCGGCCCTTGCTTTGTGGTTGAGCCCCAAGTGGTTGTGGTAGTAGGGCGTACAGTCATTTTGGGTTTTTGAGCAGCGTGGCTATGAAGTGACGATCTTGTCTTCCATATTTTGGTGCCACTAAGTGTCATAACGGTGGTGGGACTCGCATGGCTGCAATTCTTATTCAGCTCTTGAGAATCCTTCTTTTCGCACACCAAGACAAGGTTGGTGTCGAAGAGAAGTCTTGACGTGTTGTTTTCATCATGGTCCTCCTCCATGGGATCTTCGTGAGGCTCTTCATGCCAACCTTCTCACATTAGGCATGAGCTCAATGGAGGGGGACGAGTATGTGTCACGTTGGGGGTGACTTGTGTTTGAACTTGTCGCCTTCTTCAACGTGTTGATGAGCTGATTTTTGGCCTTTATCCTGGCTGCACATAAGAGCAAGAACACAAAAGCGAACTCGAGCACGGGTTACGTTAGTGAAAACCAAATGGATTTCCCGTCGGTTGCCTTTGACAGGATGTCTTTTTTATCGCAACTCAATTTATTGAACAAAATAGAAAAGAAGAGAAAGGGAAATCTTTTTCTTAACTTCGAGACGAAAAGCCAAAAGGGTTTGTCTCAAAATTATCTCTCTTTGAGAATGATTTTCGAAAAAAAGAAAAAGAAGAGTTGGAGACGACTGAAGATCGAAGAAGTTTATTTTTGAAAGACTCCAACTATGCAAATAAGAGAACCAAAGAAAAGAGAAAATCTTTTTCTTAAACTTGAGACAAAACATCATGGAAAATTGGGGAAATGCGAGAGCAAGAATTTTGTTTTAAGGGTGCTTGAGTACGAAAGGGATGAATTTGAAGAATCCAAACACCCTTGCATCCAAATAAAAAGAAATGAAGTTCAACTTGGTCAACAGCCCCACAATGGCTATATGCTTTAAAGTCAAGGGGGCTGTGCCAAAATTCCATCAAAACTTTTGCTCAAAGCATTTTCCAAAAGGTTGGCTCAAGTTAAATTTTACCAAATTTATTCTCTCAGATTTTTTTTTTTTTCAAGGAGATCTTGTTCTTGAACTTGGGGCAAACAATGAAAATTCTCGGGAAATGCAAGAGTAAGAATTTTGGAAAAGAGTGCTTGAGTGGAATGAAAAGTGAAGGCACCAAGCACTCTGGAAACAAATATAATGAAATGAAGTCCAATTTTGGTTGACAACCTCATGATGGCTATGTGTTGGAAAGCCAGAGGGAGTTGTGCCAAAAATTCCTCCAAAATTTTGCTCAAAACATTCTCAAAAAAAAAAGATTGCCTCAAACTCATTTTCAAAAATGAAGAAATTTTTGTAAATGTAATGTGGTTTGAAAAATCCCAAACAAAAGTCGGAAAGATTCAAACATGCAAACAATGGAAATGCATGTCGAGGGAGAATTCAAATATGCAAGTGAAATGCATGAATGAAATTGAGGGAATTCAAATATGCATGTGGAAATGGAAATCAAATATGAGGTAACTACCAATTTACCTTTGGCAAGGGCATCATCGTTTTAAGTCCAATGAGCAAGACTTCTCTCCATTGCGTTTAGCTTGGCGACTTGGTGCTTGATCCCGGAGATGAGGATGCAAACAACTTCTCGTGTTGGGGTTGTAGCTGTCTTTTCAAAGTACTTGTGCGAAGCCTTCTCCCCTTGTGCTTCCCTTTTAGGGTGATGTTGGAAGGCATCTCTTCCTGTTGAGGGTGTGGTCTCCACCCTTCACCGATAGCTACCTTCTCAACTAATTTTGTTGCTTCCACGGCGGTAAGTGAGAAGATGCTCCCCTCGGCACGAGAATCAAGATAGTCACGAGCTGGTTGTGTCAACCCATGGTAGAAATTGATCAATATTGTCCAATCATCCATTCCACGATCAGGGCATGTTGTCAAATAATCTTGAAATTTCTCCCATGCTTTAGGAATGGATTCTTCTTGTGCTCTCCAAAAGTTTGGAGTTTGTACATGAAGGGCATAGGCTTTGCCTCTTGGAGAGTATTTTTCGAGGAACGCTTCGGAGCAATCATCCCAAGTAGTCACAACACTTGGGTTGGCATAGAACCATTGTCTTACTTCCCCCACAAGAGAATAGGGAAATAGACGAAGTCGAATGACATCTTGGTTGACTCCCTTGATGGACAAAGTTTTGCAGACCTTCAGGAATTTTCGAAGATGGGTGCTTGCGTCCTCGTTGGCCGTTCCATGGAATGGATTGGCCTGCACCATGTAGATTTGGCTGGCTCTAAGTCTGAAGTTTCCGTCTCCAGTGCTGACGTGGGGCCCAAGTGCCATACGGTCAACAATGGCAGCGGAGTATTCTTGGAACAACTTTTCAGCCATTGGCGTTGAGCTTGATGGTGTGGATGTAGCTGGCTTGACTATCGAGAGTATTCTTGAGGATGGGTGACTCGCGGTTCTGTTCGTCTCAAGATTACTTCTTGATTTTCTGTGTATTGCCTCGATAGGTCAACGCCAGAGGTACACTACCCTGTTTTCACATAAAGAGAAAACAAAGCAAAGGTAGACCTATCTAGACAGTGGTAATTAAAAGAAATATAATTATAAACAATGCTAGTGACTCTTCAATCAGTGCCTTCCCCGGCAACGGCGCCAGAAATGCTTGTTGGTATTTCTTACGGTCACAGATAAATCCGCAAGCGCACGGAGAATACCGTTGTAGCACTTCACCCGTGAGTATTCAAGGGTATCGTATTTTCCACAGGGAAGGCGGTGGTTTACGAGATAGCAAAGTTCATAATCACATAACTAATAATGTACCAAGGTCTAAACAGGGGTAAGGATAAAAGTATGGTAGGGGTAGTGTGACAACACAACCAGATCAATCCAATCTAACACTAGAACTAAGCCTAGGCTAAGCGGGGTTAAGAAGAGAGCCGAGATGGATCCTTATGTACTTCTTATATTCCTGCTCATGCAACACATACAAGTCTAAGCTCTATGTCAACCTGGAACAAGGGGGGTAACCAGCAGGGCTGTCACCACCTACCGGTATTCCTTCTACCAGGCAATCAAGGCTATCTACCGTAGAACAAAGAGGATTAAGCACAGCAGGGCTGTCACCACCTACCGGCAACCCTCTACCAGGACACGTGACACTAGGGCTATTAAGTCCCTATGCCAGTCCTAGGGTCACGTGACAGCAAGGCAATTAAGTCCTCGCTGCCAGACCTTCTCTTGTTCAAGCAGACAACCAAACACCCAAAGCTGTTTATCAACCTAAGCACCATGCTCACATTGCTAAATAGTACTCTCGATTCCCACGGGACTTTGACCCTTCGGATCATCAAGTCGGGAATAAGAGTACACCTAATCCTGACCCGACGGATCAACAGATCAAGTGCTAGAACAAGCATGACTCTGACCCTACGGATCATCAAGTCAATGGGTGAGACATGCGTAACTCTAACCCTGCGGATTAACAAGCTACGATCTATATCGCACATAACTCTAACCCTACGGATTAACAAGTTATGGGCCCGAGCATGTCTCACCACTTCATGCATGAATCGAGTGTAAGGACATAAACGAATGAATAAAGGCATGTCAAGCATGAAGCAACCAATCATGACTAGATAACAACCACATAGAAAGCACATGGCTATCATACTAGTACAATCATAAGTCATAAGGAATAAAGAAGATAATTCTATTGAGGTGGACCTTGATACTTACTTGATATACGATGAACGACGAACGAGCGATGAACGAACGACGAACGATGAACTAACGACGAACGAACGAAGAACGAACGACGAACAATATATTATTAGCAAGTATCCTCAAGATACAAGATTGGGCTAAGTCCTCACAAAGGGAGGACAGCCCTCTCCTCTACCAAACTCTCCCCTCTACTCCTCTACAGCCTAGAGACTAGTCTAATGCTAGAGAATGGATTCCTCTTGGGGTCAATGTGTGTTGTCTTGTGTTGTTTCTTGAGAGGAGGGGGGTACCCCTTATTATATAGCCTCCAAGGTCGGTGGAATTGAGTCGGTTCCGCGAGGTGGTATCATTGATTGCAGGGGGAACCGACATTGCAACGTCGGTTGCGAACCGCCATAGAAGAGTGGGCCCCATTGGGCTTGAGGGGGGGTCGGCCGACCCAGCTAGGGGGGGTCGGCCAACCTGTGGCTGGCCCCACCTGGGATGGGCCTTGGCAGGTGGCCTCCCCTCTGTTCCTTGACCTTGGTCCCGAGTGCTATGGGTAGACTTGAGTGTTTCTCTCGGTTATTGGGCCCTTGGAAGATATCTTTATTCCGGGAAAAACTGTGTTTCCAGGATTTGGAGTTTTGGGCCTCTTTTCCCTCGGGTTTGTATAGGATTCATCTTGATTGCACCTGCACCCATAAATTCACCAACACACGTGGAAATCGTTAGTAATAAACTCCTACCACTATGTTTGGTGTTTACTTTGATTCCTTTTGTGCAGGTATTTGACGGTCAAAATCGTGCCGTAACGACCGTCAACACACACTATCCTCAACTATTGAACCTTACCCCTGTTTTGGAATGTGGTTATATCATCTATCATTTGTAACACCATGAACATAAGTACTTTTGTCAACCATGTCTTCCCTTGGGAAAATATAAATACGATACCCTTGGAATACTCTCGGGTGAAATGCTACAACGGGTTATCCGTCTGCTTGCGGATATTCAATTAACATGATAAACCTTATAATACATATCTAGTACTTGTTACTAGACGTGGATTATTTGGTTAATAGTGCAAGTGACTCAAATCATAACCCCCGGCGTCTCCCGCGGTCGCGTATTTTCTGCGTGACCGTAAGAGACGCCAACAAGCATTTCTGGCGTCGTTGCCGGGGAAGACATTGGTTAATAAGAATACGATGATTGTTCATGATTACTCTTGATATGATCTAACCATTGCCCATGCAGGCTAACCTTGATCTGTTTTCTCTTTGATGTGAAAACAGGATAGTGTATGCGTGGATTCGACTTGCCGCAAAACTTCGTTGACAATCCCGAGTCACTTGTGAGGAAGACTCGACCTCGCGTCGTCGTCTCCCCTCAAGAACTCACGACAAGCGAACCCGCATCTTCTGCACCATCAACTTCAACAAACATGGCTAACAGGACCCTTCGCGAGTACTCCGCGCCCTCCGTCGCCAATGTGCCCGTTGGACCCACTGTCGACGTGGGTGACGAAGGACTCGACATCAAGTCCAGCCTCATCACTATGGTGCAGGCCATACCCTTTTGTGGGAAGGCCCACGAGGACGCCAACACTCACCTTCAACAGTTCCTAGAGATATGCAACACATCAGCCACAACCGGAGATGCCATCAAACTCCGCCTGTTTCCCCTCTCCCTCCTTGGGAAGGCGAAACAATGGTTCTACAACAACCGTGCAAGCATTGACACTTGGAACAAATGTTGTACAGAGTTCCTCGCTAAGTTTTTCCTGATGGGCAAAACCAATGCCCTTCGTGGAAGAATCTCAAGCTTCCAGCAAGCAACAAATGAATCCATACCCGAGGCATGGAAGAGGTTTCAAGAATACATATCTGCCTGCCCACACCATGGGATGGAAGAATGGCTCGTTCTTCAACACTTCTACAACGGGTTGACATCAACAGCCCGTGGACATATGGATGCCGCTGCTGGTGGAGCTTTCTTCTCCATGACCGTGGCTCAAGCAAAAGAGCTCATAGAGAAGATGGTTTCAAATCAAGGGTGGAGTGACGATCGACTCCAAACACGCTCAAAAGGCATTCACCCTGTCAAAGAGGTGGACATGTTATCCGCCAAACTTGACCTCCTCATGAAGCGCTTGGATGAACACAACTCGAATGGCAGTGTTCGTGCATTGGACTCACGCATGACGTGTGAGGAATGCGGGGACACAGGCCATATGGGGAAGGATTGCCCCCATACCCAAGAAGATGCGTTCTACATGAACAACAACAACGGGTACCGTCCAAATGGAGGCCAAGGATATAATCAAAACCGACCATCCTATCAAGGAGGTAACAATTTTTCTGGCTTTAACAATAATCAGCCTTCCTTGAAAGACTTAGTTTTTGGCCAAGCTAAAATTAACGAATCAATCAATAAAAAGTTTGCTGCCAATGATAAAGTTCTAGAAAATATAAATTCACAGTTAGAAGGTTTTTCCTCTGCTTTCAAAAATCAACTGAGCTTTAATAAAATGATAGAAACTCAAATTGCTCAGCTTGCTGCTCTTATTCCTGCCTCTAATTCTGGGAAGATCCCGGGGCAACCCGAGGCTTCCTTAGAAAATGTTAATGCGGTTACCACGAGGGGAGGAAAGTCCACTCGGGATCCGCCATATCCTAACCATGCAGGTAAGAAGAACAGAATTGAACAAGAAGAAGAATGCCCTTCTAACACCCAAGAGAAGGAACATGACGAACCAAAGGCAGCCGGTGGGGAGGCAATAGAATTCCAAGACACCAACTTCATGCCGTTCCCACTCCGAAACAAGAAGCCAAAGGTGGATGAATAGTTTGATCGTTTTGTTGAGGTCATCAGAAAAATTCATGTCAACGTGCCTTTGATGGACATGGTACAAGTGCCCACATATGCACGTTACCTCAAAGACATCCTCAACAACAAACGACCACTACCCAACACAGAGATGGTCAAACTCACCGAGGAGTGTAGCGCAGCTATACTCAACCGGCTTCCAGAAAAGAAAAAGGATCCTGGCTGCCCCACCATATCATGCTCTATCGGGGCACATCACTTCGAGCATGCCTTATGTGATCTAGGGGCAAGCGTCAGTGTTATGCCCAAGGAAGTCTTTGATCGATTGAGCTACACAGAGCTGACTCCTACACCAATGAGGTTGCAATTAGCAGATTCATCTGTTCGCTACCCCGCGGGGATAGCCGAAGACATTCCGGTAAAAATCCGGGGCAACTTCATTCCGGTGGACTTCGTGGTGCTGGAGATGGACATTGATAAGGAGACGCCCCTCATCTTGGGACGTCCCTTCCTCAGCACCGCGAAGGCTCAAATCGATGTTGGGGCCGGAGAAATCCGTTTCTACATCAATGAGAAGGAGGAAAAATTCGAGTTTCAACCCCGAAAAGAACAATGCTCAATGATCAAGATCAAGTATGGGCCAAATCCCTCAAACATCAAAGAAATCGAAGTGACTCCAAGAAAGACGGACAATCTCATTGCTTTTTGGAAGCAACTTGACAAACGTAAGAACCCGTCATGGTACCAACCCAAGAAGCCTGCAACACCACGATCAGGATTATGGGTCAAGAAATCAGCCCCTCAAAAGCCACCTACACAGCCCAAGATCAAACAAGTGTGGCAAGTAAAGAAGGTGCAGCCATCCTCATCTCCAAGGACAGGGCCGGCACCTCAAGAATGAAACCAATGGAGAAGTCATTGCTCGCCAGACTTAAAACGGCGAAGCCCTGGCCGACAGGTTAATCGGCATTATCATTTCTTTTGATCCCTTTTTGTTTTTCCTTTTTTCAAACCCACCACTTGCATTTAAAAACTTCAAAATCACCTTGCATATTTTATTTCACCACAAGAAAATTTTTTATTTCAATCGTTTGAATTTTTCTTCGCCAGCATATCCACTTTCATCTCGCCATGCATACAAAAATCAATTTTCCAAAAAAAATATTTGGTTCTTCAAAACTTTTCCACTCTTTTGTGCAAGGTTTTGGATTACCTCTGTACCACTACAATAAGTTTTTCCACGTATTGGAAATTTTCCAACTTTTTTCTCTTCTAGTTTCAAAATTTTCCGAAAACCATTTGAATTTTGAGGCATGATTCTATTTGGAAATCTTTCTGAGCAACATTTTCGAGGATTCACTGGACATAGCATCCAAGGTCATGAACTATATGACCGTTGGAGGCTGTGGGTCAAGAGGGGGGACAAGTGGGCCCAGCAGGGGGTCGGCCGACCCCACCAGGACAGGTCGGCCGACCTGGGGTAGCCGTTGCTGCCCCCCTGTTTTTTCCCAACGGTCACCTGCCCCCTCCAACGTTCAAAAACGGCTACATTTCGTGCTATAAGTTGGAGTGGCCGGCCAGAGGCTCTCTCCCCCTCACACACACTCATTTTCACTCCTCATTCACTTCATTCTCTTGCTCACAAGGATCTCCATTGCTCTCACTTTGTGTTTGCCTCAAAGTTCTGCAGAAAAATTTCTCTCCTAGTGTTTTCTCAGTTTGTGTTTTGTTTTTGGTTTGCTCGATTTTCCCGAGTTGCGATCTTCTTGCTCACAAGAACAACCGACGGTTTCGCCGATTGGACTTTACTAACATAACCCATTCGGAGTTGTTGTTCTTGTGTTCTTGCTCTCTTTGTGTGCAGCCATGACCGGTGCCAAGAAGCTGTACGGAGCGTTGAAGAGGTCCCTAAGTTCAAAATCAAGTCCAAGCTCTTCACGCCGAAGCACTCGCGCGCGCCCCGCAGTCGAGCCACCGCCAAGTCCACCACATGAAGCCGAGGAAGAAGAGCACGAGGGCAACATCGAGCATCGTCTCCTCGTCGACACCGACCTCGACTTGGTGGGCGAGTACGAGACGAACGCCTACGCGCTTCTTCAAAACCGTATCTTTGCTCCTACGCGAGCATTTGACACGGGGCTGCTGCAAAAGACTGGTATGGATGCTGAATTTGCTCGAGTTTTTAAAACCATAGGGTGGAAACATTTTGCTAGTGTAGATGAGCCGGGTTCCCGCTTGCTTACACTTCAGTTTTTATGCACCCTACGAGAGGTAGATGAGGGTATTACTTTTCGGTTTTTCCGGGAAGAATATCGTTTGAAATGGAAAGATCTTAGCATACTTCTCGGCTTTGATTCTCGCTGCAATGTTGATGTTGATAATGCCCTTCCTGAATTTTCAAAGCTTGCATTTTGGGAAAGGATTACGGGTTTTTCAACATGTGTGCAGCCTAGAACTAATCACATCCATCACCCTACTTTGCGTTTCTTGCATATGTGGATTGGCATCACTCTTTTTCCTAGAAGTGATTTTAGAATTGTGCGCGAAGATGATATGAAAATTCTTTATGCTATGGTTGAAAAGATTAAGATTTCTCCTGTCCAATACTTGATTCATCATTGGTTAGAAAATTTTGGGATGATGGGACCAATTGAATGCACCTCGTTAATTACACGTATTGCTGCGGGAGTGGGTGCCTTGCATGATGCTAATGTTGAATATATTTCTACACCCTGCATACTCATAAATGAGGATTATATTATTCGTGGTCATACACTTAAGCATGGTCCAAATGATTCCCTCATATTTTATTTTGTCGGGTATACAAACGAGTTTCGGTTACCTAACCCGGATCTTCGCTTGTATACTTGCAAAAATCTAACCATTGAGCTCCAAGAAATGGAGAGTGCGCGCAGGAGTATTTCTTCTCGCAGGAGGACGCGCAGGTCGGAGCAGCCATCAAGTTCCGAGGCACCCACACCGCAGCCCATGGCTCATGGCGGCCCGGGGTATGGTCACACCGGGTATTTTCCCGGTGCGTACTCAGCCCCGCCACCGCACATGGCCGGGGGCTCGGCGTGGCAAACCTCGGGGCATGACCCAAGGATGTTCACTCCGCAACAACAATGGGAGGAACACTCCTCCGACTCTGGTGCGACTCAAGGTTTCCACCTTGAGCAAGCGATGAACAACCTCTCCGAGCAAATGGGAAGGCTCGAGACCACGGCAGGAAACATCGACTACACGCTCAACCAACACATCCTGCAATCCCATCAGTGGCAAGAGCGCACCGACACCCAGCTCACCAACCTCACCAACATGACGGAGCGGGGACAAGCCGATCTTTCGGCTTACTTTCGCCACATGGGGTTCAATCCACCAAACCCATGAGCAAGAACAAGCTTGGGGGAGGCGCCATACTCCCCACTAAGGTATCATGTATCGCAACTTGTATCCTTTTATTTTTTTTCTCTCTTTGTTTTTGCTTGTTCTTGCTCCTCATATAAAAAAACAAAATAAAAATGACAAAACTAAAAAGAACAAAACTAAGTAGTGTAATCTCTTTATGCGCTGTAAAAATGTTCCTAGTCTTTCTATGTTGAGATGATGAATAGTTGCTCTGCTTTATCTCTCTCTTGTGCCTAGTTCATAACTTAGTACTCTCCTAGTTTTGAGTTTGTTGGCTAAATAAAACTCGCTTAGAACCTGAAACTTGTGGGTTGCATACGTTTGCGCTGAACCTAAGTTGTTGTGAGAGATGATATGGTAAAAAGAGCTACTCAATCTTGTTCCAAGTTAAGCTTGAAAACTCCGGAGTTTTTGTTTTCGAAAATCATAAAAAAAATTATAAGTTCCTCAGTGATGTTAATTTCCTACCAAAGCCATATGTAGTACTTCATGTAAAACCTTACACATATGCTGCTTGCCATTTCGTTGAGCTTTATCAAAATTGTGCGACCCTAGTGAGATGCTCTCCATACTCTCATGATCAAGATCACGTACACATTCCACCTCATATGCTATACTTCTACTCCGGAAGTTAGCAACCATGTCATGCCATCCACCAAAATAAATACGCTCCTCATCATATACCACCTCTGTTGAAATATCAAAAGTAGGCATGGCTATGCAAAAGAAAGTAAGAAAATAAAAGATGAGCATGATGAAAAGAAAGAGACAAAATCTGCTCTCATTTTGAGCATGGAAAAAGAAAGAAGAAAAGATAGCCATGCCCAAAATACAAAATAAAGAGAGGTGAACAAAAAGAGGAGTAGTCACATACACCACCATCCACATATACACACTTGCACATCTTGATCTACGATTGTATGGCTTGCTATCTCCGTGGATCCACTCTTTTAGTTTTGCAAAATATGAATGCAAGTATGCCTCTTTACATATCCTACCTTGAGCTCCACAAAGGCTTATTAGATATAGGATGAGGCAACACACATGCCTTGGTAAGGGATAAAAACACCACTTGAGCGACTCGAGAGTATCACTAGAGGAACTTGATTTTATTCTTCAAATTTTTTTGAAAACCTCCGGAGAATAAAAGCAAGACAAGGGATGAGAAAATAAATGCTCCATACACCATTCTCTCTCTCAACCGCCCAAGGTAAAGTATAAAGCAAAAGCCCCATAAGGATTAAGGGAAAAGGGTGAGTTACCATGGCCAACTTACTTAACTCAAGGATGAGTATCTCTGTTATAAACTTGGTACCTTTGAGAAGTAGGCATTGTAGCAACTCCTGATCAACAACCTAAAGTCATACTTCTTGCTCGGGACGAGCAAGGGGTAAGCTTGGGGGAGTTGTTGAGGGTCGTTACGGACCAATTTCAACCGTCAACTAGCTCAATAAATAAGAAGGATTGGACATTTCTTACACGCATTTTATTTAGAAATAATCTATTTCCACATGTACCTCTAGATTTTAGTGTGCAGGTGGAATAAGGGAGAAATCCAGGTGAAACCATGCCCCAAGGCGACGAAACAACACTTTTACAAACTCGACGTTCGCCGCGGGAATACAACTCCAAGACAAAAGGCCAAATATCGTCAAAGTCCAACACAACCAAGGCCTAATGCACCTGGACCAGAGAAGAAGACCCAGAGGGGGAGCCACCTGCCAAAGCCCAGCCCAGGTGGGGCCAGGCACAGGTCGGCCGACCCCCCTTGGCCAGGTCGGCCGACCTGGCAAGGTGGCCCCCTGGGCCCATCTTTTTATGGCGGTTTGTAATCGACCTCTGGAGGTCGGTTCCCCCTGCATTAAATGCCACCGACCTCAGGAACCGCCTCCAGAAACCGACCTTCAAGACTATAAATAAAGGGGTACCCCCCCTCCTGGAGGACACACACACACACACCACAACAGAAGGATCATTCCCTCCTCTCCTCACACTAGAGCTAGAGACTCTTTTAGGTAGTGCTAGGCTGAGTAGTGGGCTGCCTCATTGCTCCCAAGGTCTTGTGGAGAATTGGGTATAGCTCTTGTATCCTCTCTTTGTAAGACTTGTTCTTCGTCTAATGGAATACATTCGTTCGTATAGTTGTTATGTGCTTAGTAGTTTGATCATGATCCTGCATGAATGTTCATCGTTCGTTCATGTTTGTTCATCGCTCATTCATGTTTGTTCATCATTCGTTCATCGTTCATCGATGATCGCTAGTAAACATACATCGAGCGTTCCTTGTTCGTTCATGCTTGATTATCGATTATTCTTGCACGTACTTAATTGATCGTCGTTCGTCGCTCGTTCTTGAGCGACGAACGCTTATGCATAACTTAGTGCTTGCTTTGACCCTTTTGTTTAACTCATGCTAGTTAGGCTAGTTATTCTTATGTTTTGGCATCGGGCTCTCTGTCCTGCAAAGGTGCTCTAGATTTATCACCCCGTCGATCCGAAGGGTTGGGGGTGCCTCGAGGGATCTAGAGTTGTGGTTAGTGACGCCGGCATGGTGCTGGGGTTGTCTCTCCACCCTTGAGTATGTGCGTGTCCCACGGTTTGTAGAGGTAGGTGGCAGGAAGTGACAGCCCTGTCCATCCAAAGGAACCCTCCACGTTCGGGCACGGCATAGGAGTATGTAAATGCGCCGGAGTCGCGGGGCAGACCCTGCGTATGCCGGACCTCCCGAAGTTGCCTAGACATAAGACGCTTGCTTGCGCTTGCATGATCTTAGATGATAGGTAGAGGCCTTGCACGCTCTATGAATGTTGTACTTTAGGAGTAGTAGCTCACTAGTCTAACTTAGCATTGCTTAGAATTGTCTCTCGCCTTTTATTAGAGAGAGTGGGATACCTTTGTGTGTGTCACACTATCCTCAACTATTGAACCTTACCCCTATTTTGGAATGTGGTTATATCATCTATCATTTGTAACACCATGAACATAAGTACTCTTGTCAACCATGTCTTCCCTTGGGAAAATATAAATACGATACCCTTGGAATACTCTCGGGTGAAATGCTACAACGGGTTATCCGTCCGCTTGCGGATATTCAATTAACATGATAAACCTTATAATACATATCTAGTACTTGTTACTAGACGTGGATTATTTGGTTAATAGTGCAAGTGACTCAAATCGTAACCCCCGGCGTCTCCCGCGGTCGCGTATTTTCTGCGTGACCGTAAGAGACGCCAACACCCGCCCGGTGGCTTCTGCCTCCAGGATGATGAGTTCGGGCACCACGCTGGCGACTCAGTCCTCCACTACAACTCCACGTTACGTTACGAAGGATTCTTCTACTGCAACTCGGTTAGCTTCATGTTCTCCATCGCTCTCATCATACTCCTTGTGAACCCCAACCTTTACAAGCCTGCTATACGAAGTCATGCCATTTCTGTTTGCACGGGAGCCGGCATGTTCGGCCTTCTGGGTGCCTATGCTGCCGGCAGCACGCAACACATGAGAACTTCCATCAAGATATTTGGCTTGGCGGCTGCAATCCTGGTCGTCCTAGTCCTGGTTGTACTGATTCTTGTCATCCGTTCGGCAAACGAAGGTGCTGATAATGTCGAAAACATGACACCACCACCAGATTTGACCATGCCCCCTAATGATAGGCATGCAAAGAAGGCAGTACATTCCGAGTGAAAGTACCTGATGCTGCTTGGGATCTTGGTGGCGAGTGTCACCCAAGGTTTACAATACCGTTTCGACCGGAAAAACCGTCCCGGACCGGTACGTCCGGTTACCGAAAAAACCGGAAAAACCGGTCGAAAACCGGACCGAAATTGAAATGACGAATTTTGAACAAAAAAATGTCGAAATTTTCGGTAAACCGGACGAAATTTCCGGTAAACCGGACACGAATTTTGGTAAACAGGTTTAAGGAAGAAAAATGAAAAAAGTGCAAAAAATCAAAAATTTCAAAAAATTGAAACAAAAATATGTAAAAAAAACTAGATGTAATTTGCAGCCCAACGGTGGAAACAAAATACGTAGATTCAATCGTTTTGTCTGTCAAAAAAATGAGAAAGTTTGCTGGTTCATAAAAATCGGTTTTTTCTTTTTTTTTTTCCCTTCCTTGTTCTACCTAGAAACTTCGTCGAATTTTTTGCCACAATAAACAATCGAATCTACGTGAATGGTTTCCACCATTGAAAAACCGGACTACCGGGTAAACCGGACCGGACCGGTTTTTCCGGTTTTCGAGAAAACCGGTCCGGTTTACCGCGGTAATGCAAACCTTGGTGTCACCTATCAGTCAGGCCTCAAAACCAGGCGGAGTGTGGCAACACGACGACAACCTCAAGGGGCAGGTCGCCGGCAACCCAGTTATGCATGACAATGCAAGGACACGGTACCAGGCCTTCTTCTACATTAATTCCACCTCATTTGTGGCATCCATCATTGTCATCATCCTTCTCCTACTCAAGCCTCTCCACATGACAAAGTTGTTGTCGCTCAAAGCCATGAACACAACAATTATGCTGGACCTGGTCGGCCTCCTAGCCGCCTACGCAATCGGGTCTGCGAGGTCATGGAAGGCCACGGGATATGTTTTCGTGCTTGTTTTCATGGTGTTGGCCTACATTGTCGTACATGTAGGCCTGGCACGCATCATACGGAATGCATTTGGAGTGGGGAGAGACAAAAAGGCAGCTATGACCTCTACCTCTGGGTTTCTAATAGCTTGAGTCAAATGAATTATTATTTATCGGTCAAATGAGGAGGGTACGCTTTGTAACTTAAGGTGGGTGAATCTGTGTGTGTTGGCCATAGGATATGTTTAATTGTACACCAGATTATGTAATTTGTCACTATGTAACTTAAGGTGTTTGATTGATTGTATGCGCGCTGCAATATAGTGCCCAAATTAGAGCAATGGGTTGTAATTCCAACTCCCAAACTTCCTAGAATAAAATTTAAAGATTATAACAAGTTCAGTTCAGATTCTAGCATGTAGCATCATTTATCATCGAGTCGCGGTGGAAACATTTTTGAAACATAAAGCAAAAGTTGGTAGTGCTCAGTCCATGAATTATTATTTATCGGTCAAAAGTTGCATACATCGATAATTAAGTACAGTGACATGTGAACATAAGGCATAAATATGAAAACCTGATGGGTATAAAAGACCTACAACAGCCTCTGGACCCCATATACCACAAGATCAAGTATCAACATATATTCCCACATGTTCTAATTATCATGTTCTCAAGTGAGGTTCTTAATATAACTACGATGAAATCCAAAGGACACCAAGCACGATCATGACCGAGATCACGGCGATACAAATTGGTTATACACCTTGCAAAGGAGATCCCAATGTACTGACATGACAAGAGGATCATAGGGCTGATGCAACCTGCTAAAGTCACACAAGGTGATACTCAAGTCAACATTTCACCCACCCATGCCCGGACAGTTGGAAAATCCTCAAACAAGGAGTGTTAAGGCCCCGTAAGCACCCATCGGCCACTCGTGCGTGTCAAAAAGTAGTGGGGTCATTGCCCCAAGTCTGATACGAAATGAGAGATTTGGCTTGTCTTACCATTAAATTTGACATGTGGTTACAACAGAAAGTGTTTAGGCCAATTGATAACAATGGAGGGTCCTTGATGGACCAAGCAAGCCTACCAAACTACCACACTCGCTTAGTCCATAAGTTAATTGTTGGCGTTGTGAAACCGGCCGACGAGTAAATTTAGACTAAGCGCTTGGTTGATTGTGTGGAAAACGGACTGAGATGATGGGTTAGACTGGTTCAGGCCAAAATGCCCTATGTCCAGTGTGAGGTTCTTGGTCATGTTGCTTGTAGTAGGGGGTTACAAGCAATGGCGAGAGAGGGAGAGGCTCCCAAGTCTTTGAGTGTTCGTGGGTGTTCAGTGGCGGACGCAGTAGAGTTGCCAAGGGGGGGCTCTCCTCTCTTCTTCTTCCTCTTCCTCTTCTCCTTTATTTCTCCCCATGAACTCAACGGAGGACCAGCCAGTAGGGGGGTTGGAGCCCCCCCCCCCCCCACCCCCGCTGTATCCGCCACTATTGGTGTCCTCGTCCTCGCGTGAGTTGCAAGAACGAGTGAAGTGTGTGAAAAGCCATGAGTTCGCCCCCCCTTGTCGTGGCCCATCTCCCCTCTTATACGGTCAAAGGGAGATGGAATTACAATAATGGAGGAAAGAAGAAAAAGAAAACTAAGAAAAGAAGGTTCGTGCGTGAATAGGGACGAGCCCTTCCTTCCCCGCGGACTCCTCGCTCGGGCGAGGAGGATGACGTTGTCGTCTGTCTAGTCATGGCGCTCGTGTCCGAGTCCTATTGACCACTGTTCGGATACTGTTCCGACCCTGTTTAGTACTAGCCGACACTGTTGCCGAGGGCGTCGCTGCTTGACCGCTGTCAAACGTCCCTGTGGGACGTGCGAGGGTGGCGGCTTACGTTGCGGTATGGGCTAAAGAGCGCCCACTTGTGCTTGAATTAAATGGGGCCCAACCGTCGGGCCGCGACCACGTCGCCCGACCATTCTCTGATTCGCTGAGGTTGAGCGACAAGGGTCGTTTGTTGTGGGCCCTGGTCCAAACCCCCGGGGTCAGGAAAGCTTTTTTAGAGTCGGATGAGGTGCCACGCGGCGCCATTTGCAGGTGGAAGTCGAGTGCGACTTGTTCCCTTTGTCTGGATGCGGCTCTGCGAGGAGGAGAGCCTCTCTGCCGATCGCCAGGGGTCGGAGGTGGCATGGAGTACCCCCTTGATTGGTGTTATGTCTCAGGTGTGCTTCGTATTAGTCTAATCGCAGAGGTTTGGTGGTTAATCCCGGATACCTAAAAATAGGTATCCGACATTAATCATCAAATGTTTTAGTACATAACATCCCACAAGTGCATAATATGTTCGTATGCTCGCGACCGATGGTAACCTTGCCACCTATTCAAATTCTATCGTACTAAGCATGACTAAGACATGATTTGGATAAAAAAATATAAATCCAACCACCCCAAACCAGAAAGATATCAAGGACATGGTAAGCAATAGATAATCCAGGAATGGATAATGCGACAAATACAGTTTAAACATAGCAAGAGTTAATATAAAGGACACATCCAATATATGGTGAAAGATGCATCGGTGTTTGCCTTGACACTACAAGAAATTAGATCATTTACCCTGCTGTTGACACCAGATTTGGGACTACAGCCCACGTGTCATAGACGTGGGTAAAAGGTGCAATGGTGAAACAAGTTCAAGGGACAAACGTGTAGTGGGATGGCCGATGACACTATTTGTCGCAGTAATACAAGTGCGGGAAATATTGATTACTCACGAATTTATTTCCCTAGGTAGTAATCATATGTATTATTTTAGAATACTTCATCTTTCTCTTTTTATTTTAAAATTAAAATTCTGGCAAAAAAGTTCTAAAATTTAAATTCATAAATGATATTTAACCCTCATAACAACTCCAAATTGGATGGTTCTTTTTCTAAAGAATCCTAAAATCCTGATGTTTAATTAAGTGTATGTTTGTATGTTAACTGTTATTGTATCTTTTTAATATGAATTATTTTTTTCATATTTTATAATATGAAGATAAAAAATACATAAAAATGATAATGTAGCTTCATATATTCTAAGAATAAGGTAAACAAAATATTGTGTGAAAATATACGGTGCATGCAAGTTCAAAACTTCTTTAACATACGAAAACTTCATTGTTGACTTGAATTAAAATCCTTTGAAATATTTAGCAGGCTCGTGGTGCCCAAATATGTTTCCATCATAGTTGTCTGTTTGTCAGACAAGATGTTTAATTATTTGTAACAAACAATTCAATTATTTTGTCAGATTTTTAAAATCATTTTTGAGGTACGCATAGTTCAAATTCAAATTACTTTTGTGAAGGGGCCTGTAGCCTAGTGGTTATAAGAGCCTCAGTAGCACTTGAGGTTCAGGGTTCGACTCCCTGTGAGAACGGATTTTCTAGAATTAACGATATAATTGTGGTTTCAGGGGTAGGCGACGCTCCCGTCGACAGCGAGACGCCAGTGGTGCTTTGTCAATCTCAAGGATTTGTCGACTCAGTCTTCAAAGATGCTCATAAGGGTGTGCGTGCGTTTTGAGTGTCTGAGTTGTACTGTGTAATCGAAAAAAAATCAAATTACTTTTGATTAGCATGCAAAAATCATTTAAGCTATAAAGAATAGCATATCGGTTCAAATGCAACAACATAATCTATTACATGTGAGAGTGTATTACAGTATATACATAATTTTTGGCATGTTAATTCACAATGGTGTCTTAATTAGTTAAAAATGATAACAAATACAAAACAATAATGGGGCACCAATATAGTGCAGTAGTGCAGCCCATACAAAAAGGGGCATTTGCGTTTTTGCCTTCAATTTGTTGTCTCATTGTGATTTTACCCTCGAATTGTGTTTTTACCACAACCTTTTTGAACTAAACGAAGCTTCTACCGACTCTATTAGCATCACTTTGACGGTATTAAGTTCTGAAGAAAAAGACCAAGCTGTCCTTTGTGATTTTACCACAACTTCTGACATTAACTCATATGAAACAGATTTCAAAAGCTTTTTTTTTTGTTTTAACACGAAAACTTCAATACAATTGAATAGATTTGCAAGAATTTTCAAATTTTAACAAAAAATTTTGGAGCTTGAACAAATTTTGAATAATTTCAATTGAATTTTAAAAAATTGGCTAAATTTGGTACGTTGCATTATACATAATTATATGTGCAATTAAGTGTGGGGGCAACACGTTCACCTTTTCTAAAAAGATATCAAATGGACTTGAAAAAAAAGAGTGATTCGTCATTTCTCTCTGCCTTGCTACTTACAAAAATAATAAAATGTGTGTGTGTGTGTTTGGGGGGGGGGGGGGGGGGAATGTCGTACCCCATTTCTGGAGCACTTGTGCTTACCATATCAGTCCCTGGATCAGACGCTGATACGCACACTTTCGCAGAATGTCATCACAGAATCATCACTTACATAAATATTACCAAGTCTCATACAAGCCTTCAAACATGAAAGGTCTTACAACAATGGCCAGAGGCCTTACTATTACAACAGACATCAAGCTGACAAGCTGCTACAGCAGCACCACCTAAACACTACTACAGCGGAAGATGGAAGTGAAGCCACTACTACAGGCATCTTGAGTGCGGACGGAACCCTACTCTTCATCTCCACCATCTTGATACTCGTACTCAGTCTCTTCATCTGGATGATTTAAGCAACAGTGAGTACATAAGATACTCAACAAGTCCTAACACCAAGGGTAATTGTATATGCAAGGGTATGAATAAGGTATAGGCTGAGGGTTTATCATATTGGCGGAAAGCCAGTTTTATGCTGTTTAGAAAACAAAGCAGTTCGCAAACTATAGTCAATATTATCATCAGTTTAGTGGGGTTGTTTGGCCCTGGGGGAGAACTAGTCCATCCCGCCAGTTCCCAAGTTTTAATGCTGGCCGGTAACCAGCGCACGGTTCCACACCGGTGTATTCCAAAACACGCCAAGGATAACTCACACTGAAAAGACTAATCATTGTGTGGCACAAGCCTTCGCTTTGTCCAATACCGTGGAACACGGCTATCCGGATAGGTTATACACTCTGCAGAGGTTGTACGCTGTACCCGCAAGATATGCTTTGCCCCAACCGTATACTTTGGGGGAGCTAACATAACAAGGCGACGTACCTACCAGTATCACCACGATATCCACCCACGGGAATCCCACCAAGGCACCAGGGGCACACTCAGAGGCATGAAACACTTTGTGTCGTGTCTGCCCGTCTTCTTCGCCGGATCGAGGAACTCCCACCAAGGCCGTCCAAGTCTTCTCCTGGCTCCCGTTGCAACTCCTGCCTCCTGGGTGGGTATCGGGTATCAACTAGTAGGGTGTGAAGCCCTGCCTTCCCATTCAGGCATGCGGTCGCACGAATATTGCTTGGCATAGCGGCACATGAACCGGTCCTTATACGACCGAAGCAGGCATCTTCACTAGCTATCCTCATGATGAGGAGTCGCATACCTAGAGATAGTCCTCCCACTAGGACTACCTCACCTGCTCCCGTCAAAAGTATCCCCACTAAGGGTTGCACATTTATCACTAGTATATATATACCATCCCACATTTCATGTTCACACGCACTCCACCAATCACACACACCATTTTACACAAAAAGCATGTATAGCAAGATTAATTAAGTACACAGTGTAATAAGTCCTAAGCAGCATATCATTCCAACATATTATTAAGGATTTAATGATAGTGGAGCCTAGGTTTAGCAATGGAATCAGGATAAACAATAACAAGGTATGGCAATCAACAAGTACTTAGGACATACTAGCATTTAAATCACATTTAAATACCATGCATATTTATTTATAAAGTAGGCTCTAAATAGGATTATTTGCAATCATAGGATCAACATGATCAAAGGGAGTTAGGACTTGCCTTCACCAAAGTCTTCGTCTTCTATGTCCTCGTATTCCAATCCTTCAAATCCTTCCTCAAACGCTTGATCGTCTAGCGATTAAAAGTAAATAACGACAAATAAATCTACCGATCAAACAATTAACTAAACAAGCAATAAATCAAATAAGAGTCAAATGAAGATCAATAACAGCAGGTTCTGGTAGGATTGGGCAGAGGGTGATTTTAGATGAATAATGGCGAAAGAATCGCTAAAGTTGGAGCTAAGATGAAAAAGATATGGATTTTACAAGTTTGCAAGAAGGGATTAATTAGGGTTAAGCTAAGTATTTAGATATAGACATTAGACATAATCCTAATTAATCTGGAGTAAACAAGGGTTTCACAGTGATAAGAAGATAATCTAATATTTACTGGAATTTTACGGAATTTTTCTGCTAAAGGAAATTGCTCGAAATATGTTCTGGGGTGCATATGTTGTGTGGCGCTAGCAATTACAGAGTGGATTGGGAGGCTGACAGATGGGCCCAGAGGGGCCGGTGCACTGCTGCTGACTGTTGCGTGGACTCTGTCCATGTGACCAGTGCACCGGGAGTGTGGGTGAGGGTGGTTCACCGTGCACCGGGCGCGTGGACCAGAGCCGACGTGGCATGGGCGACTGGGTCAACTGGGCCCGCAGGGATGACGTGGCAAGCCATGTAGGCGGCGGCGCGGATGGGTCAAGGGGTGGCCGGAGAGGGCGCGCGCGGTGGCGGCTCGCCGGCGCGCTCGACGGTGACGCGTTCCGGGGCGGAGGCTAGGCGACGAGTGGTCGTTGGCGTGCGGCACGAGATGGCGGAGCGGGAGGTCCTACGCGTCGACGACGCGGGTGAACGGAGCGGCGGCTCGGGCTCACCGGAGATGGGCAGCGCGGCGGCGCGCGATGGGGATTCGCGTGCGCGCGTGCTCGCGTGTGCGCGTGTTGCCGCAGGGGCGCGTGGGTGCGCGGTGAAGCGGGTGGTGGTCATGGCCTGGCCAGGGAGACTACACGGCGGCCGACGGTGAGCTCGAAAGCGGTGGAGGCAGCGGCGCTCGGTGGAAAGCTCGTGCGCGTGGAGAGAAGGAGAACGGAGGGGCGCGGGAGAGTCAGTGGGGAACGGGGAAGCTCACCGTGTGCTCGGTGAGGCCGGAGGAGCTCGGAGATGTGGCCGGCATGGAAGAAGACGACAGTGATTAGGTCGTCGTCGATCTCCACGTGGAGGGCACGGCGACGCGAACGGTGTCCATGACGGGGTTGTGCTTGGCGTTGCGCAGCTGAGGGAAGAAGAAGCGACGCTGGGAACGCGGCCACGGCGGCGGTAGGCGTCACCGGAATTGTTCGCCGGAGAAGAGAGAGAAAAGGGGAATAGTGGGATTGGTGGCGCTCGGGTACGAGAGGGAGAAAGATGAGCTTGCGAGCGGAAAGAGGGAGATGGCGCGGAGCTCAGAAGCTTTTATACGGGGCCGGGGAAGGAGCCGTTGGGGCGGCTCGGTCGTCGGCTCGGTCGCCAGAATTCAATGGCGACGCGATGGCTTGCCAGGGAGAGGACGGGAGGCCACGCGGGTGACGCGCGCTGCGGTGTGGCTACAGCGGCAGCGACGAGACAGGACGAGAGGGAGGCTTGCGCGTGATGACGACGAGGCATGGAGGTCGCCGGGTCTTGGGGACGGTCGCGCAGTCCTCGGTCAAGGCGGGGATGGGCGCGGTCCTTGTTGACGAGACGGAACGACGGGTGCTCGGGGCGAGCACGTGGTCGACGCGGCGGCGACTGCTGCTCGGACGCGACGACACGGCGATTGGGAGTAGGCCGGCATGGGCGGCCTGGCGCGGTGGCAGGAGGAGGGGGATGACATGCGGGGCCCGCCTGTCAGCGAGACGCGGAGAGGAGCGGGCTGGGCCATCTACTGGGCTGGCGTGCTGGGCTGTCAGCGAGAGAGAAAGGAGATGGGCCGGGAGGAGAGGAAAAGAGGGGTGACGGCCCACGGGAAATTCCGGAAAAAGAAAAGAAGGAGATGCTGGGCTGGAGAAGTTGGGCCAGGAAGAGATGGCGCGGCCCAGAAGAAAAGAAAAGCTTTTCTATTTTCTAGAATTAGAGGCTGAGTTCAAATTTGAATGAATTTCAAATTTGAAAGAAAGACAAAAGCAACCAACACATAAAATAAAAACAAGAAACTCCAGAAGTGCATATGATGGTTTTCTTGTGCATGTTTGAAATAAAATTATTTAAAATGTGCCTTGGAGAACAACAGATTAATTAAATTTGTTGGAAAATTTTAAAAAGTTCAAATTTTTAGTGGTTTTTTATTAGATGGCAAAACACAGGGTGTGACAGGGAACAACAGTGATTTGTCACCATCTCATTAAAGCAGATGGATGCAGAGTGATTTGTTGCGCGACAGCAAGCAGATCCAAATAGGGGGTCAAAAATCAAGTGACAGGTGGCAAGATCCAGGATGGACAAGAACACCAACGTTGAGCACACCATCACGCCCACGTCCATCAGCCTGGATCAGACCGATGTACTGGCTGCTCGTCGCCGCATCGATCGTCAACGCCAGCCACGCCCACGCAACTTGCCTGCCACTCTGCCAGCAGCGCTCGCACCGCGCGCCGCGCTCGGCCAACCGCAGCCCCAGCAACGCGCCCCACTCGCGCCGCAGCCCCTGTGCCACGCTCGTCCTGCTATAGCCCCCGCCCCACGCCCCACTCGCGCCGCAGCCCCTACTCCATGCTCAGCCAGCCGGCCCCCGGGTTGGGGTAGGGGAAAATGAGCGAGCAGAAGTCGGGAGAGTCAGGGGTAGTTTTGTCCCGGTGTTGTTTTCTTTCTTTCTTTCTTTCTTTCTTTTTTATCATGTTTTCTTTCTTTCTTTAATTCGCTTATTTGGATCCATCTGACAGAGATTATTGAAACCGATGGTAAACGATAGTTTTGATTTGAAAAAATCATAGTATAATCACAAAATGACAGACTCGGGGTTAAAATCACAATTGGCCCTCAAATTGATGGTAGAAACGCAATTTCCCCTTTAAAAAAAAGAAGCCCAAAGCCTTCTTTGCCTAATAAAAAACACAGGAAACCCTAGGCACCTCTGCTCTCTCTGTTTTTCTTCCTGTCTTCCCCGCCGACACACTTCTCCCCTTCAGCGCCTCACCTCTTCGCTGGCGCGGCTCCCACCCTGGCGGGCGATGAGGCCCATGGCTAGTCATCGTTCGCAAGTAGATGTGCCTCGGTTAGAAACCAATTGTTTACCAATGTGTTCATAAGCATCATCGGAATCATATGAACAATTCAAATGCGCTACTAAAATTTACCGCTCTTTTATGCAAGGACATTTGCTGACTTTCTTGCTTAATTAGTCAGAAAATATTTATGCTCACATGATTAAAACACGAGCCTTTCTGCATTAATATTATTTATTTACTTGTAAGTAACAAACATGAACATTTATATATTGTATGAACTATTCCAATCCACTTTGTGCGATCAATGTCTTCAGAGAGAACTTTTAAAGTCTCACACGTACTTGCATGATAGGCAATAGTCATGGCATGAAATAATTTTAATAAAATTAACAATAACATAATAACAATATAATGGAAAATCAATAATGCATATAACGGTTCTGGTGCCAACTGTAAGCATAAATGCCGAAGCCCACAGGATCATAGTATTAATTGATTTAACCACATATAGTAACACTCTTTTATGCGTTTTGCGTCATAACACTTGTTGCATATTCTCTGGATGGAGCATGCACGGCATTTTCTTGTGTGCCATATGGAAAAATATACCTTACATCATGCATGAAGAATGGAGTATTCTCCTCCTTTCCTTCTTAACTTTTCTTGTTTTCTTGATGATGAGAGAACAATTTTGTATGTGTGTGTACTACTTTCTCTTGTGCTACCACAATCATCCACAAGTTCTAGGTTCTACTCTTTACTGCCCAGTGTTGTTTGATGATGAGGTGCATATGCTTCTATTTATAGGCGTCATCTTCTAGCAAGCAAGTAGCTACCTGGTGCAACAGGTTCAAAGGCTTGAACATATCTTACCATGTGCCGATCAATGCTACGATTAAGTCGTACATCATAAATTTGTGCACGGCCGGCAGTGCCAATTGTCAATGGTCAATACTTAAAAAGTTTATGAAAGAGTGAATACTTCAACTTCTTTAGCTTCAACCTTGACGGCCGCATGCAAGACGCAAGCGAGCTACATGCAAGCAACGAATATATTTCTCTAATTATTTTCTATCTAGCAGGTGCTTTGCTTGTCTACACTTCCAACTTTGAGCTTTTACGGTAGTTAACTGCATCAAGCACTTATAGCAGCAAGCCAGTCAAGATTTCTGGCATCACACTCATGTCATGCCTTTCAGCTAGTGCTCTACATGTACAAGCATGAGACTGCCTGTAAAGTATATTTGGTAGGCCAGATATTGAATATCATGGATTGACATATGTATCCTGGGCAGTGTCTTGCCTTCTAAATCTTTTACTCTCATATATACCGGCCGAGAGGCTCAATGCAATACAATCCACCCATTATACACAATCTATTCTCCTTACACTACCTCATGCATATCAAAGGTCATACACACACATAATTATCCATTAATTATTTTGAAGCGTGGAGAGGGTATTTCAACCATATAGGCTTAATCTATTAGTTTTAATCAATCATCAAAGACCTTTTATATACGCATAATCGCTTTCTTGAATTTACATAGCCACTTTCCATTAAATTCTAATATAAGCCACTAAGTCCACGCGACTTACGCGCACAGCCTATAGGAATCGGTCCTAACTGATCACAAGCCTACGTCGTGTGCCATCATGCACCAGATGCATGCATCCACTAGCTGGTAAAGCCCTACTCCCTCCGTCCCAAAATACTTGGCGCTTTTGACTTTCAGATATCAACTTTGACCATTTGTTTTATTCAATTTTTTTGTGCAACCAACAAAACAAACATGTCATGGTTGAAATATCTCGAATATTTAAACAAGTTGTAAAAAAAATAACATTTGCGTAAAAAATTTAAATAAGACGAGCGGTCAAACGTAGTGTCTGAAAGTCAAAAGCGATAAGTATTTTGAGACAGAGGGAGTAGTAATTAACTAGCTAGTAGTCCACAGCCACATGCGCCGTACGCGGCACGCCGTGACACACACATCCACACATGTAATTAGATTAATGCTAACGCTAACCACCTTGTAAGATCTCAAAGATAACTCATTCTAATTGTGTACATTTCGCTTCACATTGGGTTGTCACATCATCAAATCATCAGGTTTACAGATTATTACAATTCCACTTATGGTTAGTCTATTAGAGTTGAAAGCTCTTAATCATGATCTCTCTATTGATTAATCCTGTATTTTATAAACAACCGTCCTCGACTATGTGCAGATGAGAAACAACTACATATAAACAATGAAGCTACAGACAGATGACTAGGACACCATTCGATCTACAATTTCATAATATAGACATTCTTTGCACTCAAATTTTTTTGCCAAAATTTATGCAGCTCTCGCTTCCCAATGCATCTTCTCCCGCATTCTAACTTCTAATGCCTATCTCTATATATCTCTCTTCTTCACTCTTCATAGTTGTGTCCATCATTTTTTCCACCTCTTCTTAATTCCCGTATCCAAACCAGAAACTATGTACAAGTGAGTATTCAAAGTGTTCAAGCTCAACGAATTTGTACAATCAGTTTTTTTTATAGCTTCAGTGTGATGTTAGGATTAATTCTGCATCGTCTGCTAGCTTGGTCGTTGTTAATGACGGCGAACATTCCCATCTAATTTTCCTTTTACTACTTGAAGTCCACGGTTGTCACCTTTCGTTTTGCAAATATTACGTCACATATTGCATGGAATTGAACGGATGTAATATTACAATGCAAGCATAATATAATAAATATTTAATGGGTAACAATTATTAAAAAGTAACATATATTACAACATTAGTGTACACACAATGTCATTATGACACATCGTCGTCGAAACTGATATATGAGACCTGTTCTCGTAAAATTATTTCTTTATATCAATTGAAGCGGAACGACAGACTCGTGCCGCATACAAGCACACTGACACGCAAACACACACGATAAAATTTCGGGACACGAGTACCATGCTCGTGTATTGCTGGTCTATATATATACGTACGACATGGCTTAATTAGTGGCGCAGGTACATGTCGATCTTGAGCACCGCGCTGTACGCAGTGACGTTGTAGTCCTGCCTCCTGAGCAGTCCGTACCCCGTGACGCTCCGGAACGCGCCGGTGCCGCCGACGACCGGGAGCTCCCTGACCTCGGCGGCGAAGAGGTTCCTGGCCAGCACGGCGACGGTGCTGCCGTTGTGGGGCCCCGAGGTGAACACCACGTTGAAGCAGAACATGAGCGCGATCTCCGTCTGCGACGCGAAGATGTAGAACCCCTGCGCGCGCCCGACCGCCGGCGACTTCGCGTCGGGCCCGGCCGTCAGCGGGTCGTCGATGGCGTACATGTCGCCGAACCGGTACCGCGGGTCGGCCGGTATCGGTGTGGTGCCCGTCGTCATGCGCGCCCCCGTCGCCGGGTGACCGGGAGTGGACGCCAGGGTGTCGTGCATGTAGAACGTGAGGTGCGTGCTCGTTTTGGCCGCGGCGCCATTGCCGGCGAGCGACGCCAGAGAGATGATGAGTGCCAACGCCTTGAGCAGCATGGTGTGGTTGCTGTTGCAGCTCACGAGAAATTATGGTGAGGGAAGATAGGAGATTGTGTGTGTGTTGTGTGGGGGTGTACTTGAACGCACGGCACGCGCTGTATTTATAGATCACAATCATGGTCCACATGTCACCCTGGCGTCTGCTTGTCCCAATCAAAGGTTGGTGTTAACGCAACTGTACATCAAAAGAATGCTTCCCGGTTCGATCGTCATCTACTGGACTTTGTTTGTATCAGGTAAATTAACTTTTACGTAAATGTCACTGACTGGTCATGGTCTTCAACAAATGTTCTTTGATTTTTGACTGAGTGAGTAATTAAAAACTTGTTAGGGTCGTCATCAGCACAGATTATTTCTACTTCAGTTTCCTCTGCCCGTTCCCACTTCGTAAGTTAATCGAGTTCGGAAACTTTGGGCAGTTCCGTTTTCCTCCAGTTCGTTCCAGAAAAAGGAAAGGCATGCATACCTCGTCGTCTTGTTTGACATGATCCGCATATCCGCTCCCGATTTCCTCCACGTTCCAGAAAAAGCGCACGCTCCATCGCCTCCGCGATTTTGCCGTGAACCGTAGGGCGTTGTCAGGTCGCGGCGACGACGCGGTCTTTCCCATCGCTACTTCGCGTGCCACTACTACTCAGCTTCCAGCTAAGGTCCTTGTAGGCAATCATTAAAACTATGGTTCAAATAAATGATTGTGTTGAATTGATTATAAAGAAAAACTATGGTTCAAATATATTTCTTCCAATATGCAGTTCATAATTCGTTGGTAGTCTACTCCTAACCTTAGCAAGAGCCTCTGTATCATTAACAGTTCCATTGAAGGTATCCCATTTTCCATGAGGTCTGCCACAAGAGCATTAATTTAGGGCTCATATATTCATTTAGTGGTCATCGTCGTTAACACATCTTCTTTGATTTTTGACTGATTGACTACTTAATAGATTGTTGGAGGCCGAGGTCGTCATCAGAACCTATTTTCGTTCATCTGCCCGTTCCCACTTCGGTAACCCAATCCAAGTAAACCAAGTTCGGAAACTTTGGGCAGTTCCGTTTTCCTCTAAATCGTTTGAGAAATGTAAATGCATAAGCATCCGTCGCCGTCTGCATGATATGATTTGCACGTCCGCTCCCGACTTCCTACACATTCCACGACTTCACGCTCCCATTGCGCCTTGGATGCCATGAGTCATTGGGCGTTGTCAGGTCGCGGCGACGACACCGTCTTCCCCATTGTTACCTTGCGTGCCACCGCTCGCGAGGACGAGGTCCTCGTGGATAATCAGGTGGTGTGGAAAGGGTTGCCTTCATCATCGTCGCATGAACAACAGAACAGGGCCAGGCGTCACGGAGAAACCAGGTACAGGCAGCGAGCCCTTTGCACGCCTATGCCTTGTCCACGATGCGGCCGAGTTGTGTTGATTTTCCCTTTGCCTTCCTAATGTGTTGCCATCAGTTACAGCCTGACAGGAGCTGACCACGCCGACGTACTGCACTATTAATTATTAAGCCAATCGCAGGAGCACACTGCTGGCCTGGCACCAACGCCATAGCCTTCTTTTATGCAATCTTTTTTTTTTTACATAGTACTACTCAGAAACTCACAACGTACGCACACTCAACCTATGAACACATGAGCATCTTCGAAGACTGAGCCGGCAAATTGTCAAGATTGACAAAGTCACCACTAGCGTCTCCTATCGACGGGAGCGTTAAATCCTAGAAAATTCGCTCCCACAGAGAATCGAACCCAGGACCTAAGTGCTACTGAGGCTCTTGTAACCACTATGCTACATGCCCTTTTGCTTTCTGTATGCAATCTGCACATTATTGCTCGTGTAATGTTTTGAATGTTGCGCTGAACCTTATTCATCATGGAATATTTCATTGGGGTCTGACTCTTGTCATAGAATTTTTTGTCGTGGTTCTTTTTTTGTTCATTTGGATTTTTTTAACATATTTTGTTCAATGAAAAACTAAAGCTCAAACATATTTGAAATTGGATTTTTAAACACAAATCAGCTTATTAAAGAAAGAAAATCATGTCATATCTCCACCCCGTCCTCGATCTGCTAGCGTACTTCCTCCACCCACTCCATCTCAAATGCTCAACCCCTTGTTCATAGATCTTCTCAGATACAAATTTGCATCTTAGCTCTAGAGTAACATATCAATTGCATCCAGTACTGCAAACCCCCCAAGCTCCCTGCATGAATGGTTGCACATTGCTTTATATACGTTGCTCTATTCTATAGACCCGTAACACACTCTAATACAGGTTGTGCATAACATAATCCTTTGCAACACGACCCAACATCATCAGCTTGCCTTCTTTTTTTTTCACAATCACCCTCTGCTTAGCGCTAACATTTTTGGAGTCACGGCCGCTCCAAACGGGACTCCCGAGGGGTTATTGAGGATTTAGGACTCTTAGGGATGGCAATAGCCCAAATAGACCTCTCCCGAATGGCTTTGCTAAAATAAGACCGACCCACGAGCAAAACTTGCTACAATAGAATTCCAACGGTATATACCGGGTGTGTACCTCGAATATTCCTCTGGAAGAAAGTCTATTTGACCCTTTTTCTTCCTCTCACCGCCCACGTTTCCCTTTGCTCTCCCCGCCTGCCCTCGCTGTACGCTGATGGCTCCAACGCTGATGGCTCCCACCATTTGATTCTTGGATGCTATTTTTGGATAGTACAGCCAATCCATCCCCTGGCGCATGTTCCTCTGCTATTCCCGAGAAGCTAGCAACAGGCAAGCAGCTTCAAAATCTGAGCGCCACAACTGTAAAGGAATTGGAAAGGAAAAAAAAAATAGGGAGCTCCTTGTACTTCTCGTGTTGCAACAGAGAAGGAAGAAAGGCAGTGTTTCCTGTTGTGCCGATTGAAGGAAGAAGGCAGGAGCGAGCTACCTCCCAAAATCATGTATTAGACCAAATCAATTGCTCCACCGGATTGAAGACTTCCTATCCATTCCATTTTGCTCGTAGCTGCAACATGACGAATCGCAGGAGCTTGAATCGCATGAGAGAAGAAAGAACATCTTATGCGAGAGAGAGACAATGAACAAAACAGCTGGACTCGATGTTGCTGGAACATTTCAATGTGAGTACCAGAACATTTCGAACTCGCATCGCTGGAGCACCCGGCCCATATAGGCCCAGCAAAGCAAACCGGCCTGCCTCCACGAATTGCTGGAACAGTTCAATGTGAGTACCAGAACATTTCGAATCGGAAGCCAAAACAAGTGAAACAATTGCTGGAACAATTCAATTGGTTGGGTGCAGTGGCTGTGGGGCATGTCGTGGTCGGTCGGGGAAGAAAGGCGTGAGTAATCCATCCTTTTCTTTAAACTCGTAGAAGCGCTGCCCCTTTTCTCCCGTAGCGACACGTAGCCCGTTTACTGTAGAAACTACAGTTCCCGCCTTCCTCGGAGACGTCCGATCTGCGCGTGAGTGTCGTCCGATTGCAACTCCTCGAGAGAGATCGTGTGCAGGTTCATCCCCGCCGCCACCCCTCCCGATTCCCGAACCCGACGAGCCATCTCGCCCTCGCCGGCCGCCGCCACCCCTTCCGGCCACCGCCTCCAATCCGCGGCGCCCCTGCTACAGCCTCCCTGCACCTCTCCTCACCGCACTTCACACCACCCAGGCTCCTCGTCGCCGCTGCCGTTCCCCGCATCTGCGGCTTATCAACGCCTCTCCCCTCGCCGCGTCCGTGCTGCGCTGGCTCTGCCGCCGGATTTCCCGTGGTGGACGACGCTATCACCTACGCCTCTGCCGTCGCTGGGTTCTGCGGCTTCTGCCGCCTCGACGACGGACGGAGTTACTACTGTTGCAGTGTCGACGCCAGCCCCCCTTGCTCCTGATAGCCCACCGTCGGCCGTGCCCTTGCAACTCCGCCACTCGCGCTGATGGTGCTTCACAAACATCGTGGATGTACTCACCCGCCGAAGCTGCTCTCTTTTCATCTACACGCACTGATATCTGATTTAGTGTTGCTCACCCGTGGATTGTTCCTGCTCTTAGGTTCCAGCTAACGGCAGCGAGGTTGCTCCTCAAGTGTTTGCTGAAAGGTGCAACCGTGTATTCCTGCTTTGCCTCTGGATTTCCGATTCGGTTCCTGTGCTAATACTTGGTAACATATTCCTTGATGATGCTAACCTGTTCATGTTAATTAACATTGCCCCCAAACTTAGATGGTGAATTTTTTTATTTAACAATCTTAATGCTAACTGTCAGTGAGAATATTTCCCATCGGCAGTGACAGCATGCCAATAGTTTGCTGCTCGCAGTGCCGTCCTGCTCTTTCTACATAAATAAAACCTTTCATGATTTTGATAGCTCAGGTGATGCATGCAACTTGGCTAACCATGTGTGCCTCATTTTTTTCTTACTTAATGTTTCGTAATGCAGGAGCATCATGTATAGTTAAGGGTTATTGCTACCTAGCAAAACTGTCAGGCTATACCTGCCTGACAATCCTACACGCTTACCATGCTCAATGATTTTGCATATGTATACTTGCCTACCATATGTGTCCGGGGCTTTAATTTTTGGGAACCTCTGTTTTCGATGGTTGGTTCTTGACAATATTCACATGTGTTCTTGATGTTTTGCTGGGCGACCAAGCTAGCAAAATTCCAGTATGTGATTGTTTTGAGATGTCAGGTGCTACTCGGGTTATTATGTTCTTTTTCCAACTTGCAGCTCTAGATATTGAATATTGATTGGTTAAAAAAACTAATATATGAGAAGCTCAAATTTTCGGATCATTGTATTCGGCAGAGACATTATCGACAGAAGTTTCTTGCTGTCAGCGACCTGGAACAGAAGAAGGAAATAACTAACACGCTCTCTAATAGCTAAAGTAATGCTGGAATCAGCTTAGAGATCTCATGTTTCTGAAATGAGGTGTAGATTTCTAATCCCCTTGGCAAGGTTGTAGGCTTGCTGTCAGCTTGAACTTGCTTCACTGTCGCATGTCGGCGTCCACTTACTCAGGTACCACATTGCTCTCGCCATGCTTGATAGTTGAGATAGTTACCTCAGTTATCTCAAATCTGAAACGATCATCCAATGACCGTACTTGATTCACAGGAAACTACCATGGAACTTACTATTGGTCAAGCTTCAAAGGCCCCAACTGAACAGTTGAGATTTATCCCAGTTGCATTCGGTTTTCTCATGGAAACATTTAGTGCAAATGTAGTTGGCCATGCCTATGCAACTGTGACTTCTTATTATCGAGGCATACTATGCCATATCGTAAGAAGGCAGGCGTTGTGATTAAAAATAAGAAACTAAATATCAGTTAGCCTATTTCATATGTGAAATTAGTGATTTCCTCTAGGGGCTACCATCATTGCACATAATTCGAAATTGTAAGACCCAAAATTGTTTTTTTTTCATGTGTGGTTTCTACTTGCTGCCCTTGAAGAATTGTTATAGCTTTTCTCCTGGCCTCCAGAGCCCTTGTGGCATTGTTTCCCTGAAGGTCAACATTATTCAGTTATGCATCTGATTACAACTTTTTCAAAAAAAATAAAAAATAGAAAGTACATCCCGTAGATTTGTAGGGAAGTTGCAGCCTTAGTTTAATACATGGATGTTATTCTTGCTGGAATTTGAGATCTTGGGCCAAGGCCATCCATCCTAATACTTCATAGTTTACCTTAGAGTTTGATAGCTCAATATTATTCTAGCAAATTGTTTACTTATTCCAGTTTCACAAGGCTAGGTGACAATCAGCAAAGTTTTTTCATTTTTTACACCTATGCAGGAACAAACATGGAGTCATGTGCAGGAATGTCTTCAATCCCTGAATGGTTTTAATGTTCAAGCAGTTTGTGATGACAATGTGAAGGAGAGATGAGATTGTTACAATCATCCTCCATGTTGATTGTACCAGGTTATCAGGGGGATCCTTCAGTGCAAGGTAAAGATTTCGATGCATAATATGTTCCGAATTACATCATCCTAATTTCAGGCTCGACGCTCCAACATAAATCTAGCAGCAAAACAGATTAGCATTCCAGTTTTACAATGCTAGGCGATCTGCTTTGAAAAAATACGATGAACCTCAGCTCTACTGATATTTTTGTATCACATACCTGTCCATGGTTATCTAGCTTTATAATTAGGTTGTGTCTCGCGTGTATGTTTAGAGCAGTAGTCATACATAAACTTCCTCTGCCATCACTGCTTAATTTGGTCGTAAAAAGAGGTGTTGTAACCTGATTTGTATGTTTTTTTTATGTGGGTGGCTCTTGGAGATTACCTGATTAATTTGTAATTAAATCTTGACTACTTTGCTCTCTAATATTACAGTCTAGATTTTGCCCTCTCCAAATAAACTATAAAGCAAAAAAGGTGAAAGGTTATCTGAGTGTACTACTTCTGCTGTGACACCCTTTTATGCAAGTTATAAATGCAGGTAACATAGGCCAGTTTTTGAGATGTATCGGTTTTCCAGTTGCTAAGTAAACTCCCTCCCAAAATAAGTTAGAAACCCCATAGGCAACAATTTTTTTTTATGAAAGATGCATCTGTTTAGTTCTGCTTAATAGTTGTATCATGCATGTTTGTCACAGAGCTGCCATGTCTGCCCACTGTATGGACAAATCGATCCTGACTGGCGTCCAGCCTTCACCAAAGCGCTGGGGTAAGCTATGTGCTTCAAGAGATGTTAGAATTAAAAAAGTACACTAGAAGAGAACTCTAGAGGTTCTTCCCCTCGACGGGACTACAAATTTTACTCATGGTATTTCCGTACTCTTTTCCATTTTGTGAAATTCATTTGCCACTTATTGACGATTTTATTGTACATGCATGGCTGACAAAGTTACCAGAGATATTTAAAAAGATGATGGGTGTTTCAGTGTTTTAATGTACTGCTGGATGCTGGAGGTATCCAATTGCAATTGCAGCGCAGCAGTTAGGATGATTGCATGTCTTTCAATACTGATTTCAGAATGGCAACCTTGAGACAAGGGCGATACTCATTTGTGGCATGATTTCGGAGTAGTACACTGCATGCTTGCTTCGAAATAATTTCCAACAATGGGATAAATTGTTTTCATTGGGAGGCAAGATTGAAAACAATTTATTATGGAGGATCAATTCTGTGATCCAATACTTATGGGTTACCACCAAATACTCATCTGTGGTGTGATTTTTCAAGAAAATGTGTTTTTACACTGTAATTTCGTTCTGTATGCTTGATGAACCGTTTATACTTTCAGTGCCTAAATACATTTGTTTCTATTAACTATGAAGTAAACAATTGACTGACTGAATCTCCGCGGCAACGCGCGGGGCTTCGACTAGTTGGATTTTAATTTGCACGAACCTTAAACAGTGGTGGATGCTCCAAACCCAAGTACGTGACTGTGGCCAAGCCAAAGCACGGCACGTCCAGTCCTAGAGGGGCCTAACAGTTTGAGCTTGCTGTCGTCGCGCATCCCTCAGCGTGCTCCACGCGTTGTCAAGCTTCCTGTCGACCGCCTGCGCCCTCGCCACGCCGATGGCGTCGGCATGCCTCTGGTGCGCGACCTCGGCCTGCACCGAAGCACCCCGACTGCTTCTACCGCGACTGTTTTCTATATGTCGGGAAAACCTTTGCCGACACTTTTGCAGGTGTAGGTGGACGGGTTCTGGACGCGCTCCACGTGGATGGTTTCAGGGAGTTGATTGTGAATTGTGATCCTTCCCTTGGGCGCTGTAGTTGTGCTTGGCCACGGCCAGAGTCGCCGTGTGCTTCGTGTCGCTGCTGGGTTTGAGTGTCATGTCGACGGCGACCTTGTGCACTTCTACGGCGAAAAGGACGCCGAACTTGATGTTGGTCTAGCCGGTGGCGGGGTCGGTTTTCTGCGTGCAGTCGGTCCTGGGGACCACCACCATCTTGTCTAGGTCACCGTTAGCTGTGTTGGGCTTGATGGTGAGCTGCACCTCCTGCGCCGGCCACCAAGGTGAGGAGGCCACCCAGCAGCTGCGAGAAAGGCTTGGTGAGGTTGGACCCGTCCGGCACCGTGCTGAACGTCCCGCCGTGGGATTTCTTGGCGATGGCGGTGAGCAGATTGTTGTTGTCCGTGTCCTTGCCCGAAGCCGAACGTGAAGACGCCTACACTGCCGGGGTCGACCTGCCTGGCCGTCGGACATGAGGAAGACGTTGGCGTCGCGGCCTTTGGTTTTGAGGCCTTCCTTGATGTTGGTCCCGCCGTGGGCCTGCAGGCCGTGCGAGCCCGCGACGTGTCTCGCGCACCTCGTTTCTCCCGGCTGTTGCGCCTGTGCATTTTTTTTATTTTTAATCGAATTTTTTATTATATTTTTATTACTAACCGAACGTTTTGGAAAATTGCAAAAGTAGTCGCCCAGTCGCCCGAACGATAGGCGATTGAGGCTAGTCGCCCCACCCGCGGGCGACAAGGGTCCAAACCCCCCACGGCGCAGTCTGGTGGGGCCCAGTCGCCCCACACGTGGGCGACAAGGGAAAGTCGCCCACCTGGAGGGCGACAGGAGCCAGTCGCCCACCTGTAGGGCGACAGGACCCAGTCGCCCACCTGGAGGGCGACAGGAGTTTCGTTTTTGTTTTTCATAATTTTTTTTCGATTGTTGTGGCATAACTTAATAAAATAGGAAACATGGAAACTGATAAAACATCGTACAAAATAAAAACCATGTGCATATGAGTACATATCATACAAAATAAAAGCTATGTCACACACATAAAAGCTTCTACATATGGCTATGCCACCTAATCTTACTGAAATGTTCGATCCCACCACCGAGACATATTACTGAAGTTAATGTCCATACTGTAGGGGTTGGATGATGGCTGTGGGCGAGGTGGCGCTGAGAAGTCGCTGTTGGAGGGTCGTTCTCGCAAAACAGATTCACTAAATGCCTCGTCGTCAGGGTCTCCGAGTGGAGGCGGAGGTCTTGAGGGTGGCATGGGCATGAAATCGTCGTCTTAATCGTCGTTGGCGTTTGGTTGCACGCGTGTTGCCGGAGCGCGTCTTCTTGCAGTGTTTCTTCGACGGGATGTTGCTGTGTTAGATGGCTCCGAAACACTACGGTTGGATGAGGTATGTCGCCTTCTACGTGAACCTGGCATGCAACCTCCACCAAAGAACATAAATAGATAGAAGAAGTTTGGGATAGGGTTGTCGATCAATTCTTTGTCTTCCGGAAATGCCTAACAAAAGAGAAGCAGTGGAATGAGCAAAAGAAATAGAAACCGATAACATAAAAATAAAAAAAATTGAGTGTACCTGAACGTGGGAGGCATATTGATCGGGGAGCATCATTATCTTGAATGTAGTGCTAGAGAAACCTAACACTGACGGGTGGTTTGCCAGCTCGCAAACCCTATGATACAACTGCCTTTGATCTTCTAAGAGGGCCCTAAGGTCATTTGTGGTGAGATGTTGCGGCGCCATAGTGTGTGAGGTCGTAGGGATTGTTGCATTTAACCTCGAGACAGCTTGTGCGAGATTGTTCTCCCTGAAAGGATCATCCCGGTGTTCACGCACGGCACGCCAGATTGCGTCCAGTGCTCTCTCGATGTATTGTGGTGTCCATGGAAAGCCTCCACTTGATGGTCCTGCCATGGATGGTGTTGTTGAAGCGTGGAAGAAGAGTGGATGCCGCTGTGATGCAAGAGAGGTTGCTGTGAATGAAAGAGTGAGTAGAAGATAAGGTTTTGTACGAGTGGTTCCTGAAATTGAAAGCACGAGTGGGAGGCCGTACTAGAGATTCCGGCTATAATGTAGCTCAATTATTTTGATGGGAGTCGGATGCATGCATCAAAAGCGTCACATTGAGCAGACATACATGCATGGGGACATTGGATGCTCCTGGGATTCTTTGGCTGTTTTGCAAAGCGGGGACCTTTGATGGGAGTTTGACGGGGCTGTGATGCATGCACCGAGAGCATTAATTGAGGGGACATGAAAAAAAACATATTTCGTTTTTGTTTTTCATAATTTTTTTTATTGTTGTGGCATAAATTAATAAAATACGAAACATGAAAACTGATAAAACATCATACAAAATAAAAACCATGTGCACATGAGTACATACATACAAAATAAAAGCCATGTCACACACAAATGATACAAGAGGTAGCTAGTGCCTGCCACGCTTAGGGGGCACACCCCTAACAGTGCCAGGCTTGGGTGGCTTGCGACCCGCTCTGACGTGGCCGGCTGAGTACGTCAACGGCGAAGGAGGAACCACCTGACGTGTGGGTCGACCTCCAGCAGGCGCTGGTGTGTCGTCGTACTGCTGCGAAGGCTGTGTCATTGGTGGTGCGCCACTCAACTGCGAAGGACGAAGTGTGTCGTGCTGCCCCTCAGCCAGGTACGCGTCCAGGTCGAAAGGCGTCGGAGAGCGTCGGCCATAACGCTCGGAGTGTCCGGAGACCTCCTCGTCGTCGTAGTCGTAGTCATCCATCTCAGACCCTATAAGAAGAAAGTTGTTATGCAAAAGCTAACAATAATTTATACTATGAGGAGAAATTAGTAGTAGACCTTACCTGGAGCCATGCGTGGCACCTGCGAAGACGAGCCAGCAACGTCGCCAGTTGGTCGCCAACCACTATAGCTTGGACCTGCGCATAATAAATGAGACATGTCAGTAACGAAAACATGTCAATAATCATTTGAACGAAATAGTATAGGGTTTGACCTGTTGTGAACATCGGAGGAGGAGGAGGAGGTGGTGCTGCAGTCCTAGGAGTGTAGGTCGGATGCTGAAACATAGGTCGCTCCGCCCTGGGTGCTGACTGAGAGGGGTGCGGGACGGCATCGGTATGCCGACAACAGGAAGTGCAAGAGTTGAGCTTGACGATGTCTGTGGCGGAGTCGTAAATCCTCTTCATCGCAAGAGAGATCTCGTGTCCGGTAAGCTGAATGCCCTGCCTCATGCGCTGTAGAACTGATCCGGACTCCACGGCGATCCGCTGTGCTAGATCAATCTATTAAGAGGACATCGAGTTTAAAATGAGTAGTGACATATAACAGAAAATGATTTCGAAGACATAAGTTAGTAAAGATCGTACCGCCAGCGACGAGGCCTGGTCTCTGTGGCTCGGGTACGTGTCTCTCAGGGTCGGGGTGTGGCTTTGTCGCACCGTGGGTGTGTGCGTGACCCTGGTCCGTGTGCGAGGAATGTACCAACGTAGGTAGTCCTCGTAGGCCTCGGAGGTGAACGGCCTCGTCTCCTGTATGACGTCCTCCAACGCCTGGCCCCACTGTACCACCCACGGCTCCAAACGTGTCCACCAACTGGTGCCTGCCGCCTGCCCCTTCCGCGTGTAACTACATAAAGAGTGGAATTAGACAGAAAAAACCAAATATTTTATAGATTTAGTAGATGTAGTTGAATAACTTACGAGTGAACTGACGGCGTAACAACACGAGGAACCGTCAACGGGAACTCTTGGTGAAGACCGAACTGACGCATCACCCGGTGAGGTGAGTACTCCTCGACGAAGATGTCGAAGACGAGGGCTTTCCGCGTAAGCCAGTACTCGCTGTCGATCGTGCAGAACGTCGACAACCCGGCCGGTGCTCGGGCAGCAACGTCCTCTGGGCTGTAAGGTGTCCAGCGCACGTCCTCGTCTCCTCGAATCCTGTCGAACTCCCAGACGTACTCAGGATAAGCTCTGTGAACCTGCAGGTTTGCCCAAGTAGGCTGCATAGAAATAAAACAAATGAATTAGATATACACAATGAAATAAAAGTGTACAAAATCACGGCAAGTGAGAAGAACTAACCCGACGTCGACACCACAAGGAGCCCATGGTTGGGCCGTCTTCCTCGCTGTCACCGTACAAAGCTCCTCCGTAAGTCGACAGATCCATGTGTGGACGTCCGATACTGAATCGCTCGTATGCCCACATCTGGAGGAGCAATGGGCAACCAGCGAGGATAGCGTTGGGGTCCGTCTTTGTGCAAGCGTCACAAAGGCCTCGGTACGTCACTGCCAAGATAGCAGAAGCCCAACTGTACTGGGGAACAGCGTCAAGCGGTGCGTCCGCAATCGCACGGGCAAAGTGGATCAGGTGCTTGCCCACAGAGTTCCCGTGTGAACTTGTGAACATGATCCAACCAAACAACCAAAGGAGGTACGCCTCCAAGTGCCTCGACACAGTGGCCTCATCTGCATCCGGGTGAATGTAGTCCGCCTGCATGTCACGATAGAAAAACAAATGTTACCTATAGGTATCGAAAATTGAACATGCAGATGAAATGTATGACATGATGTATCACTTTACCTGAAACTGTAGTAGCCACTTCTTCGTTGGCCCGTGGTGCTGGTCACCAGGAATAGTCCGGTACGGTGGAGCACCTGGCGCACGAACGATACCCTCGAAGCGGACAAGAAGGTCGTGCCGCCAAGTGTCTGGCACGTCGGGAGAGGAGACCGCCTGACCAGCAGTGCGTACTCCAAGCAAGAACGACACATCCTGAAGTGTCGGTGCCATCTCCCCACAAGGAAAGTGGAAGGTGTGAGTCTCAGGCCTCCAGCGGTCCACTAGTGCAGCTAGCAGAGAACGGTCGTACGAAAACCGTCTGGCAGGATCGGCCTGCTCGTCAGGCCCGGTGGCCTCAAGAAGCCTACAAAGTGGTAGGAGTCCAGCTGCCTGTAACCTGCAAAAGTTAAAGTGATTAGTTTTCGACAAAAAATTGAAACAAATAAACAAAAAAATTGAACACATAATGATGCATACCTCGGTATCCATCGATCGTCTAACCGCAACAACTCCAGAGGTACCCTCGGGCGTAGAACAGGCAGCTCGGCTGCAGTAACAGCACTCAAGTAGGATCGGTGCCGACGGTCCAAATTGGAGTCCAGTAACTCCAACTCAGCTCCACCCCCAGTCGCCATACCTATACACGTTGCTTATAAAATCAGGAAATAACATACACATTATAGGAATCTAGTCGCATTACAACTCAAAGTCTCACAATACATTACAACACGAAATACAATGTCCATAATAACTTAGTTCGCATGACACAACACGAAACGCATTAAAGACGTTACTTGACATACAACAACATGGATCAACCTAGAGTAAAGAACAATAATGGTTCAACGAACTGTTCCATCCATCCTTGGTACTCCACGACGTGTACGAGGACGACGACCATCTTGTGGATTCCCGGAAGGGCCTGCTTCAGCTGCTCCCTCTGTTGTCTTCTTACCGGGGCACTTCTTGTAGGTATGTCCGGTCCCATCACACTTCGTACATCTGTCCTCCAGTCTTCCTGTCTCAGACTCGTCCATATCATTTCTAATACGCCGTGTCTTGCGACGACCACGCTTCTGCCTCAATTTTTCTTTATCAGGACCACGTAGGTAGTTACGGCCAGGGTTGTTTGTGAATGTGCCAAATATAGCAAACCCATAGATCTCTGCATTCCATGTTGTCATGACTATCTCCTTTGAAAAATATTGCGACACATAACGCTTGGGTGCCAAATTTGTAAGTGAACAAGCTGCTATAACATGGGAGCATGGCCTGTGTAGAAGCTTTGGCTTCATACAGGAGCATGTGCATGACTCATTGCGGACAATGCACTCTTGTACTGTCCTCTCGCGGTTGCCACCACGACGGCCCCTGTCTCTACAAAGAATCTCAAAACGATTCTCTGCTGTGCCCATAGGTCGAGCACGGTGGAAACTTGCCTTCTTAATTTTTTTCTCCATGTAACTTGTCATGAATGACGAAAATACCAATTTGTTGTCGGCCATAGCATGACAAGCAGCTGCATGTCTTTCACGAAAGTACTTGCATATCCCATGCAAAATCCCCTCGACTATTGCAACAAGAGGCAATCCTCTCAAAAAACGAATAACCCAGTTGTACACCTCTGCCAAGTTTGATGTCATTATTCCATACCTACAACCATCTGTATCGTACAACAATGACCACTTTTCCTTTGGCTCATGCTCAATCCAATCAGAAAAGCACCTAATAGATGACCCTGATCTCCGGACAACGTTCCTCGGGGCATCCGTGGGAAGGCCACAAAGAGGAACAAAGCTATCATCAGGGTTAGGGTTCGGCCTGTTCGACAGCTCTTCAGTTTGTTTTGTTGTCAACTCATCAAGGCGCTGCCACATTGCATTAAACTTTCTCTGTTGATTCTGGTTGCATAACCTTTTAAACATGTTCATCAGATGCTTATTTTTGAAATGTCTAAAAAAGTTCGCACCCAAGTGCCTCATGCACCACCTGGATTGTATGTCAGGCCAACGAGCTGGAACACCACGCTCAACGGAACCATGTTGCATATCCATTATCGCCTTCAGCAAACCTGGATGTCGGTCGTGTATGACACAAACATTAGGTCTTCCTTGAACCACTGCCAGCTTCACACGCTCCAAAAACCAATACCAGCTATCTGTGTTCTCACTCTCCACAAAGGCAAATGCCAATGGTACAACTTGATTGTTCCCATCGACTCCAATGGCAGTCAAAATCTGCCCTTTATACTTTCCTGTGAGGAAGGTACCGTCTATGCAGAGAATTGGCCTGCAATGACGAAATGCCATGATGCATTGACCCAATGCAAAGAATGCACGGTGAAGGATCAATTTCCCAGGCTCTTTTTGATTTGGCAAATCCATGATATCGTAATACGTACCAACATTCCTCTGCCTGATGGTTTCTAACAACTGTGGCAGGTTCTCATAAGAAGCTTCATATGAACCAAATCTCTTCTCTATCACCTTCTGCTTCGCTTTCCAAGCCTTTGAGTAGCTTATGGTGTACTTAAAATCCTCCTCTATAGTGTTGATTATAGATTTTGGCTCATACCTTAAGTTATCCACAATTCTAGGATACATGTAATCAGCAATGAATTTGGAGGTCAGAGCTGAATTGCACTTTTCCAATTCTTCCAACTGACATGTATGATCCTTCACTATAGAGCATTTCCAGAACAGACTCCACTTTTGCTCGTAAGCATGCACCCTGAACGGACACTGTGTGAACACACACTTAACGTCATACAGTTTTCTGCTTGATTTGACAACCACAAAGGACCTCTTCACTGATAGAGACCAGTACTTCACAGCAGTCATCACATCATCTTTGTCTTTATACAGAGCTCCCTCTGTCACCTCATTCTCGTGGTACTCCCATGGGACAGAGTACCCTTCATTGATAGCCAAATTTGCAAAATTTTGATTGTTCCACTCAGCTGGGATAGGAATCTCATTCTCGTCGTCTGAAGAGTCAACTTCAGGAAGATTCTCATACTCCTGGTCCTCCCTCCTCATTTCCTCAACTATGTATTCTATCCGTTCTCCTTCGTCTGCTTCACCGGTCGCTTCCACAGATGACGGATTTTGCTCACCCGTCTCAATTTGTGTCTCGCCTTCCTCTTCATCCACCATGTCTGCACCACCAACCTCATCGACAGCATCTACCTCAACCACCTCCTTCAGATATGCCTGAGCAAGGAGGACAAGAGGCCACCCACGTTCTACAGCCTTGTTCACATATTTCCTCCATGTCGATGTTGCATTCAAAGGCACTAACTCCCAGTAAAATCCCTCCCGTGCACGACTGACCATACCCATCAGGTTCAGTCCGTGTTGGTCTGTGTCAAGCTGAAACAGCCGCATCAACCAATTGTGCACACCAGTAATTGTCCTCTCATTTGGTCTTGTGATTCCTTTATAAACTGATGAAAACCCAGACAGATCAACCCCCTCTACCCCATGAACAATATCCCCTTCTCCATAAAAAATTTGAAACATTATCTTATCTGACATACCTGTCAACCACCGAGATTCAAATTAACTATATTAAGATCTATTATACATCTAGATCTATTAACTACTAGATCTTTAACTCAAATTACATACTGCCTTATAATACATCCAGATCTATTAACTACTATTTTTCTTGTAACTACTATTTTTTATTATATCTAAACTATTTATATAAATACTACACAATTTACAGCTATATAAAAATGTTGCTTCTATTATATCTAAATATTTATTTCCATAATCTATAGCTACAACAGTCGTAAAATATGAATACAACTATATTATGCTAAACTATTTATTTAAATACTAGTAAATCAAGAAATATTGCTTCTACTGAAAATACACTATTTCTACATCTAAAGCTACATTTGTAACTACTCTTTTCTATACGAATGGAAAAACTTACCGAAGTTGCGACTCGTCGAGCAGCACGCTCTCCTCCCTTCTCTTCTCCTTCCCTCTCTTCTCCTCCCTTCTCTTCTCCTCCCCTCTCCCCCTCTCTTTTGTTTTTTTTTCCGAATTTCTGTTCAATTTAGGCCGAAATTCGGCCATTTATAGGCCTCGGAGCCAGTCGCCCGACCGTTGGGCGACTGGGCCCCACCACACCCGCGCCCCGGCCTTGTCGCCCGTTCAACGGGACATTTGAGGACCTGTCGCCCGTGCGTGGGGCGACTGGGCCCCACCACACCCGCGCCCCGGCCTTGTCGCCCGTTCAACGGGACATTTGAGGACCTGTCGCCCGCGCGTGGGGCGACTGGGCCCCACCAGACCGCGGCCCGGCCTTGTCGCCCTTTCAAAGGGAAATTTGAACCTTGTCGCCCGCGCGTGGGGCGACTGGGCCCCACCACACCCGCGCCCCGGCCTTGTCGCCCGTTCAACGGGACATTTGAGCCCTTGTCGCCCGCGGGTGGGGCGACTGGCTGCAATCGCCCGTCCTTCGGGCGACTGGGCGACTACTTTTGTAATTTTCCAAAATGTTCGGTTAGTAATAAAAATATAATAAAAAATTCGATTAAAAATAAAAAAAATTCTGTGCTGCGCTGTCTTTTTTTCCTTCTTTCGGCCCATCTGCACCAGTCCAGCCCAATAGTCGCGCGTGCTGCGCTGCTGTCTTCTCCTTTTTTTTTTCCCTTTATCTTAATCCTTTGGTGGCGGGCGCGGGGGGCGGAGCTTCAAGAGCACGAACTGCAGTGCCTTAACGGTCGTGGTGTTCAGCTCCACCACCGCCGTCACCAAGTCGGCTGACGACAGCGCCTCCTCCTTGCTGTACACCGGCTTCTTGATCGTCACCAGCCCCTTGGTCTTCACTGCATACATGAAATAAATGATTGTTTTTTCTTTTAATCTGCGCCATGATCATCATGCACACATATCCATCCATTCCTTCATCATCATGTAAAATTGTTGTATCTAATCTAACCTAATGACGGTACCTGCTGCCTTGTAGGTAGCTGGAGTCTCCCACCCGAATTTGTGTCCATTGGATGCTACCTGGCTTTGCGTGTTGTCCGTTTGCACTAGTACAGATTTGCTGATTAATGACGATTTTACTGTAGATCCGTTACTATTTTGGGGGTTTTTCCCGTTTTCGGCCAACTTTTATGACGTTTCGGCGTTTTGTCACTAAAAACGCCAAAACAGTCCCATTTGGTGACGAAAAAGCGTCACTGTTGCCTTTCGGACCCACTCGTCAGGTTGTTTATGACGGAAACTAAGCGTCATTACCGTTCATTCCAGGATTTCGCCCGCCCGCATCCTAGTCAGCACATGGGCGGGCCCACATATTCATCGCGGGAGGAGGGATTTTGCCCGCCCACATCCTAGTCAGCGAACAGTGGACCCACACATTCATCGCAGGAGGGGGGATTTCGCCCCCCCGCATCCTAGTCAGCATGTTGCGGACCCAGATGTCAGTCAGAATTCGTCCTTTGCTAGAGGATTTCCCGCACAAGCATCCCAGTTAGCATAGCGTGGACCCACACGTCAGGCACAATTCGTCATTAATAAAATGGGAAAATATGCCCACACGCATCCTAGTTAGCACATGGTGGACCCACACGTCAGTCAAAATTCGTTCTGTGCTAGAAGATTTCCTGCACGCATCCTAGTCAGCACATGTCGGACCCACACGCATCCCAGTCAGCATATTATGGCCCCACACGTCAGGCACTATACGTCATTAAAATTATGCCCAGGCATATCCTAATCAGCACATGGCGGACCCACACACATTCCAGTCAACATATTGTGGACCCACACGTCAGACAGTACTATTCGTCATTAAAATTGTGCCCACTCATATCCTAATCATTTTTTTTTGCATGTGATGAATAGCCCTTTGTGGGCGTATTTCCTTCAAAAAATAAATCAGCACATGGCGGACCCACACGCATCACAGTCAGCATATTGTGGACCCACACATTAGGCAGTGTTCGTCACTATATACTTCCTCCGTTTTTGAATAATTGTCAGCGTTGACATTACTGTTCGTAGTTTGACCACTCAATTACTTCTAAAATACTTAATTACACAAGATAAGCACATGATTGATGGATGTATTGTAGATACTTCCTCCGTCCCATTTTACTTGGCATTCTAGGAGTGTTTTCTGATGTCTAGGTTCATAGAATGTTCAATAAACCTAGACAGACAGGTTGTCCAGGTTCAGAGAATGTTCAATGAATCTGGTTCAGAGCTAGAATGCCAAGTATTTTGAGACAGAGGGAGTAGTACATTAGCATCATGATATACTTAAGAGTGTTTAATTATGCATTACCTAAAAAATATGATCAAAGTTTGAATAGTAAAAGTCAACAGTGTTAATTATTTTAGGGGATTATACCCGCCGCATATCCTAAAGCGCATAGCGGACCCACATGCATCCTAGTCAGAACATCAGGACCCACACGTCAGGCAGTTTTTGTCATTAACGAGGAATCTTGCCTGACGTGTGGACCCAATTCAAATTCCGTACCGAACGGCCCATGTACTTATAAAAAAAAAGGGGGGGAGGGGGGAATTCAGCCCATGTGTACAGTACAAGACTTCTCCGAGCGTTATCGGATTGGGATCGGCCCTGGTTCCTTTCCATGTCTGTAGGTCGGTGCGGTGCTCGTTCGCTCCGCCTCTCATGAGAGCCGCCCCCGCATCGGACAGCCTCTACCTCACCACTTTGTCCCTCCTCCGGTCGCCGAACCTAGGCCCTTGGGAATAGAGATTCACCGCCGCCGTCCTCTGCAGATTCGACACCCCGGCCACAAGACGCGCTCTAGCGTTTCGCCACCACGTTTCCGCAAATCCGAGGTCTGCTGCCAGCGATCTACGCTGGGTGGTTCCCGCATCGCCCTCTTCATCTTCTGCAGTGGTGAGACCCCAAGTTTTTTTCCTTTTTCGAGCAATAAGCACCGCAAGTTTTTTTTTCGCCACTATTCTTTGAAATTCTGAGACAAACATCTTATGTGATTAGTTCCTCATGCTCCGCCACTACTTCCATGCAATTCAGTGACAGATGGCTCGTACCAACCAACTACGCTCGGTGCCAGGACAGGGTGCTGCTGCCCTTGTTGGGAACAATCAACGGTCAGGGACGATGCCTGTGGTCAGTCATGCCCAGACATATTCTGGTCCCCAGGCCAGGCATAGAGACAGATCTATGAACAAGAGGCCTCGAACGACGATGTCTCCGGAGGGTTATAGGGATCAACGTCATCGCTTTACTGAGCGTACTTCTGGTCCCGACGATGAGGAGTACACCGAACAAGAAAAAAAACCCCAGCTGAAGATGAGCCGTTGATGGATCTGAGGGGCTTTAGCGGTATGAGTATCGGAAGGTTACGCAATGTACCAGAAGATGATTGATTTGGAGGAGACACTGGTGTTTTGACTATTACTCAGAAGAGTTTGATGCACTCCTGGAATCTGTTGAAAGTCAGGCTATTTGAACACAGGACACTGGACTGGGCAGTTCTGAAGGGAGCCTCGGGGGGCAACATCTCTGCATACTTTGAATGATTCAAGGGACTGAGTGATTTAGTTTCATAGCATAGCAGATATGTCGAGGAATGGGTCCAAGTTTTCTATGCTACACTTTGAGTTCCTATTGACCGAAGTTTTATCTCATTCGTGTTTGAGAATCATAGGTGCACAATCACAAGAGAGGAGCTAGCTGGCCTTCTCAGAGTTGATCTTCACCCCGGAAGGTGTCTACATAACTTAGTGTATGGAGATGCACGCCCACCTCGCCGTGCTTTGGTCGGTGCCAACTTCCCTACAGATGAGGAGGGATTACCCTTTTTGGTGAATCCCTGACTGTTGGAACATCGTACCGCACGCCTACCTTGCTTAACCCAGAGGCAAAGGTGGTTCACAGGGCACTGAGGAGGACCTTGTTACCACGGATCCCTAATGATGAGACCATCACTTCTCTTCAGCAATGGCTTCTGCTTTGCATCATGACTGGCCAAGCGTTCGACATTGTGGACTTTTTACTTTCTGAGATTGAGGATGTCATTTTTGATGGGATGTTTTTATCCCCAAAGCTGCCGTACGCTCACTTCATCTCATTCTTTATAAGTCAGATGAGGAAGCGAACGTATGAAGAGAAGTACAATATTTCATCGTCAGCTTCCCCCCCGTACACGCCTGCTTCACTAAGAGGCAGACGCCGTGGCCAGAGGGACATGATTCAAGCCATTGACATGCCCCCAACCCCAATAGCTGATCAGTGTGCTGGAGGTAGTCAGCCTGACCTCCAAGTTGAACTGCCAAATCCAAACCAAGAGATTGTGTTGGATGTTCCGAGTGAAAGCGATGATGACGACATTCATTCAACTGTGACATCGCGTGCAGTCAAGCCAGACACTGATAGCATGAGAATGAGGGTGACAGGCCAGAAAAAGTTGGTGAAACTGGTTCAACAACGAAAGGAAGCAGACATGAGTTTGGTTCAGCACTGGATCATGAGGTTTAGACAGCTTAATAGGATGCGTGAACGTAACAAGAAGATAATGGCAGAGTTAATGAGGCGGCAGGAAAACCAATATCGTTTTACTCAAACCGTGGCCCAAGCCCTTCGACCGGCACTCGCAAAAATTCCGTGCCTCGACCTTCTAGCGATGGCGGCGGAGGTGCAAAATGGCCACCGTATCCCTGACACCAACACCTACACCAACTCCAAGGTGGCTGCCGCGACGACTACTTCGGCCGCGGATGATCGAGAGATACATTGACTCGGAGAGAAGAAATGAGAGAGATGCATTGGTCGTACGACGTACATTCCTTTCTTGTTCGGACATTTGAGGTTTTAATTTGTGGACAGAGTATTTTTTTTTCCCGAGTGCTGAAAATTTTTATTGCTAAGGTTTTGACTTGCTTGGGACAAAAGACTATGTTGTTGTTGTTGTATCTGTTGTTGACAAAGTTATTGTATTTTTCTTAGAAAATTGTATTGGACAAGGTAATTGTATCTTTTTAGACAAAGTAATAATGTATTCGATTGGATTGTATTGTTAACTCTGCTCAGAGGATAGAAAGGCCATACGAGAATGCAGGCAACGGCGATCCTACAGCATTGGATGAGCGTATGAAGGAATTGTCCACATTTGCTATTCTTTGACTGTTCAACATCTTCGATCCAAGGACGATCCCCTGTTCTAAATGCTCGATCATGGGACGATCCCCTGTTATAAATGCTCGATCAGGGGACGATCCTCTGTTCGAAAGGTTCGATCCATAGACGTTCCCCATTCTAAATGCTCCATCCACCTCGGTTCTAAATAATCGATCCCCGGACGATCCAGTCAACAGTTTCCAGTTTCTACTCGTGCTACCAAACCTCGAACGAGACCGTGGAAATTGTTAGCGAGTATAATCCGCGGAGGTCAATAATGACAACGTTAGATGCAAGTTATGAGTGATAAGACGAAATTCATGCATCGGATGACATTGTTCAGAAGTTGGTACAGACGAAGCTAGTACTTATTACAAAACACACATCCTTCTGCTGATGAGTCCAGCAAATACACAACATAGAATCCTAATACAACAGTATATCCTTTTCTAATCAACCCAGTCATCAATGTTGCTAGAAGGCCACCCGATGAAGTACGGATATTTATAAGTACGAGTAGCATTCCTGAAGAGCTTCTGTAGCTTCATTGTATCCAGGCGCATGGATAGGCACCAGTGAGGTTCTCCAAAGCCACCAGAATACAATGCATAAAAAAAAACGATTTCCTGAGTGATTCCATGGAAATAGAAATCAGTAACAAGATGATCATCCTCGTCATCCCCATCTTTTGGTAGCAGCTCCCTGAGTTGATCGGCCAGGTTAACGGAATTTCTCAGCACCCACCGTTCAACCCCGTTGGGATCACTTCCGCGCACAAACACTGCAAGGTATGTTCCCCGTGACGCAACAATGCAAGGTTTTCCGCCCTCTACTTCTCCGAAACCATAACAAACTGGATTACGAGAGGGAGGAGCAACATAACCCCAGTACAGGGCCCGGAAGCCGAATAGTGGAGAATTCCAGTGATGCTTTATCGAGTATCAGTAGAGAGTTGCGACCAACATAACCCCAGTACAGGGACCGGTTGCTGATCGAGCCAATGTCTTTAAACTGCAGCCAACCAATCTGGGCGACTTGTTGCCAAGGTTTAACTGACCAGTTCATTTAAGTGGAGGAGAAGACCACAGTCCGTACCCTAGTCCCAGCGGGATCAACAAGAAGTACTATGACACGGAAGGAGTTTGGGTCCCCATCCAAACGGACCAAACGAGGACTGTACTACGTCAACTGATGTTCGACTGCAGTGTCCTCAAAATCATGAAAAAAACCAGATGACCAACTTGTCATTGGGTTGTACACCATGAGCATCCCCTCTAATGGATCCATCAGAAGTAGTAATCCGTCGTTGCAGTCACAGATTTCCCAGCAGACAGATTCACTACTGGAGTTGAGCACTTTGGTGAGGAAGAAATCCCCTTTTTCAACAATGGCATTGATCTTTGGATCACAATCCCTAGTGATGGTGAAAGAGGGAAACGTAGGGACAGTGCTTTCCTGTGGCGATTCGTTGCAGAAATAGCCGAGGAGTGGCGGCGCCGAGTGCATGCTACAAAACTGACGGTGAAACTTCGGCGAATACAGCCTCTCTCGCCTGGCCTTTTTCACGTACATGGCGTTGAGAAGCGTCATATGGCAGGGGACTCGGGCGAGAATCAATACCTCAAGGTCGTCGCCAAGTGACCCGGAAGCAGTCGACATCACCGACGATGATCCCCGCTTGTTAGTCCCCTCTACTTTTTGGTGGGCTCCTCTTCAGGGTCGCGGCGAAAAGAAAGTCGAGTTGGAGACCGGGGGGGGGGGGGGGGGGGGGGGCGGAATCTAGCGATGCAGGGAAGTAGGCGCAGTATAAAAGTGGGTGAACAGAGAGATGGCGAATTTGATATATCATATACGATGGCAAAATCGCAGCACTACACGTTGCATAAAGGTGCCACAAATTAGAAGATCGAATGGTCCGGGAGAACCTGCCCGGACGATTCGGGGTGTTCTAAAAGTTACATCACTAGAACGGCCACCAGTTTGAGGTTGTTTGATGCAAGTTATTTTAGATGAAATTGATACATGGGATGACATTGTTCACAAAAGCTATGGGCAATTATTACAAAACGCAGCACATCCGTCTGCTCAGTCCAGCAAGTACACAACGTAGAATTCTAATAAACCAGTACAAATCCCTTTATAAGAACGCAGGTAGATGTTTAAATGCATACAACCCGGGATTGTCCCGTGCCTCCCATTCTGGCATCATTGGATTGTCCCGTGTTCTCACTATCATCCAAATCACCGGACGATCTTGTCGTGCGCTACTAAATATTGGACGAGATCGAGAAAAATTGTGAAGAGAGAGAGGGCGAATCTGGTATATATAGGCTGCCAAAATGACTTGTACTACGAATGGTGTACTGTGACGATAATCATTAAGCTTTTGTAAAAACCAACCATCACACGTTAGCAAGGGCTCTGTTTCGTTCGATGCAAGTTATTTTAGATGATACGAAATTGATACATCCATCTGCTGATGAGTCCAGCAAATACACAACGTAGGATTCTAATAAAACAATACATCATATCCTTTTCTAGCCCACCCGGTCATCAATTTTGCTAGAAGGCCACCCGATGAAGTACGGATACTTCAAACCTTGAGCAGTACTCCTGAAGAGCTTCTGCAGCTTCATTGTATCCAGGCGCATGGATAAGCACCAGTGAGGTTCTTCACGGCCACTAGAATATAATGCATCAAAAAACACGGTTTCCTGAGTGATTCCATGGAAATCGAAATCAGTAACAAGATGATCACCCTCCTCTTCATTCACGTCTTCAGGTAGCAGCTCCCTCAGTTGATCTGCCAGGGGAACCTGATTTCTCAGCACCCACCGTTCAACCCCATTGGGATCACTTCCGCACACCCACACTGCAAGGAATGTTCCCAGTGAGGCAACAATGCAAGGTTTTCCACCCTCTATTTCCCCAAAACCATAACGAACTCGTCTAGGAGAGGCGGCAACCAATTCTTGGTGTCGCAGTGCGACCGGCAGCGGAATAGTTGAGAATTTCAGTGATTTTTTATCGAGTACCAGTAGATACTTGCGATCAATGTCACCCCAGTATAGGGATTGGTTGCCTATGGAGCCAAGGTCCGTAAACTGCTGCCAAACAAACGGGGAGATATCGTACCATGGATGAACTGACCACTTCATTTCAGTCGAGGAGAAGACCACAGCTCGTTCCCGACACCCATTGTCGGTAGCAAGAAGTATGACCCGGAAGGAGTTTGGGTTCCCATCCGAGCAGACCTAATGGGAAGGGTACCCTTCAGGCGTCCCAATGTGATCTTTGAACACAGTGTTCTCCTGACAAGCATCAAAAGAATCAGATAACCAACCCATCATTGGGTTGTACACCACGAGCTTCCCCTCTGCTGGATTCGTCAGAAGTAGTAATCCGTCGATGCAGTCACAAATATCCCAGCAGACAGATTCACTACTGAGGTTGACCACTTTGGTGCGGAAGAAATCCCCTTTTCCAACAATGGCGTTGATCTTCAGATCACAATCCCTAGTGATGGTGAAAGAGGGAAAAGTGGGGACAGTTCTCACCTCGGTGGAGTCGTTGCTGAAATAGCCGAGGAGTGGCGGCGTCGAGTGCAGGCTACAAAACTGATGGCGAAACTTCAGCGAATACAGCCGCTCTCGCCAGGCTTTTTTCACGTACATTGCGTTGAGAAGCGTCTTGTGGTAGGGGACTCGGGCCAGAATCGATACCTCAAGGTCGTCGCCGAGTGACCTGGAACTGGAAGCAATCGCCATCACCAACGATGATCCCTGCTTGTTACTCCCCTCTATTTTTTGTAGGACTCTTTTGCTCATGGTCGATGAGGGAAAAAAATCAAGTCGGAGAAGGGGGGTGGAATTCTCGCGATGCAAGGAAGTAGGCGCAGTAAAAAGCAGGGGAAGCTCTTGAGGAAGCAAGCTTTGTATATCGGAACATCCGCGTTTATCTGAACACGTAAAGTTGTGGCATGGCCGCATGAGACTTGGGAGTCTGTACTATTGCAAGTTGTGAAGTTGATACTCAAGGATGATCCCCTGATTCTGGCTGGATGACAATCAGCTCACGGGTCAATCCGGGATGATGCGGTGATACTGACCGGCCACTGATTAGTTCCATATGAATGCAAAAATTATAACGTAGTACATAATTGATGTACAAAGATTTTTACGAATAAAGCAGTTTCATTAGTTTCAAGATGTGTTCTCCAAAAATGCCGACGATTCCTTGCTTGTACATCTGAATATAAGAACATCCATTATTATTTTTTTCGCGACTAAGGGGAACATCCCTTGTTAAATAGTTGTGAACACGGGAACATCTGAAGGACTCTTTAAATTCTATATTGTTGTTACATATAAATGCTCAAAGTACATCTGATGGAACTATTTAACGAAGACAACAAGGATGTTTCATTGAACTCTAGCTAGACAAGGTCGACTTGCGCTGCTTCGACAAGGTCGACAAGGTCAACTGGCGCTTTTTCACCGGGCTCTGAACAGCCGCCGTCCAAGGCGCCAAGGTCCTCGGCCTCGGGCGACCAGACCGAACTACGAGCCAGTTCGCAGAAGATGGCAGCTCGAGAATTGGGGATATTCCATCCCTATGAGATATCCAGAAATCCACAAGAGTGACTTGGTTGGGTGGTGGCTATTTCGCCTGTGTGTGTGTGTGTGTGTGTGTGTGTGTGTCTTCTCTGTACAAGAAGTTCACAATGTCCTAACCAAGGATTGCCCGGGGGATGTGCAGAGTGAGGTAGACCCATAAATGGAGTAGGGAACTAGGGATTGCCCGGGGGGCGGGGACTGTGAAGAGTGTGATTTCTCTAGTTTGTGGACGCAGCAGCGTCTGGTTTTACACTTATAGTCGTGGTAAAGTTGCACGACACCTCCCTCGGATGTCGCTTTCCTGGATATGCGAGAGAGAGATGCGAGATAGGCTCTCTCACAGGGCAGTGACCGGTCTAATCTTGTGGCATGGGAGTCTGTGTACTCAAGGGATGATCCAGTGATCCCTGATGCTCGCTGGATGATGCGTGAATACTCAACAGGGATGATCCCCGGATGCTCGCCGGATTAGGAACTGAAGCCTAGAGAAGTGGCGTTTGCTCGGCAAGCGAAATGAGCCTGATCAAGGAGGAAATGAAGCCGAGAGAAGTGCCAGGAGATAATAATCAGTGAGTCATGGTTTGTTGGACTAGAAGTATGGGTGTTTCCAATTTTGTGTAGTATGAAACAAATAAACATGTACTGCACTTTGTACTTCTATTTCCAATCTTAAATGAAAGAGCTCTCCGGCTCATTTTTTGAAAAGAAAAAAAACCGTGCAATGGCCAGATTGGTCAAATCGATTAAAACTTGTACAATTTCCACGCAGGGGCACTGAAGCAGTGAGGAAATCACTCCTTTCTAGTACTGTATGTGTGAAAGTTGTGACCTAGCAGCTCGAGCAATTCACGGGGCGTTGCGTTGATTCTCACTGGATGATGCGTGGTACTCACCCACCACTGGGCGGCTCACGGGCAAATCAATTCACAGGCTTTTCTCACTCGCGGGATGATCCCATATGTTCATTATTTAATCACAGGAATATATAGGAAGACTGTAGCTTCTACCATGTTTGCAAAATGAAGGAGCGCTCCTGCTCGTTTTTAGAAAAAAAAAGTGCAATGGCCAGATCGGTCAAATCGATTAATAACTTGTATTTCCACACAGGAGCATTGAAGTTGTGACCTAGCAGCGCGAGGAATTCACGGGACGATGTGTTGATTCTCCCTGGATGATGCGTGGTACTCACCCACCACTGGGCGGATCACCGGTCAAATCAATTCACAAGCTTTTCTAACTCACCGGATGATCCCCTGTGTTCATTATTTAATCACGGGAATATATAGGAAGACTGCAGCTTCTACCATGTTTGCAAAATGAAAGAGCGCTCCTGCTCCTTTTTAGAAAAAAAAGTGCAATGGCCAGATCGGTCAAATCGATTAATAACTTGTATTTCCACACAGGAGCATTGAAGTTGTGACCTAGCAGCGCGAGGAATTCACGGGACGATGTGTTGATTCTCACTGGATGATGCGTGGTACTCACCCACCACTGGGCGGCTCACCGGTCAAATCAATTCACAAGCTTTTCTCACTCACCGGATGATCCCCTGTGTTCATTATTTAATCACGGAATATACAGGGAAGACTGCAGCTTCTACCATGTTTGCAAAATGAAGGAGCGCTCCTGCTCCTTTTTAGAAAAAAAAAAAACGTGCAATGGCCAGATCGGTCAAATCGATTAAGGCCCCCTTTGTTTGTGATTTTGATTCTAAGAATCCAGCTTTCTACCGGACACTGTAGAAATGTGACATTTGCTACTGGACACTGAATCAGGTTTTATTTGCTAGTGGACACTAAGAAAGTTCAGCATCAAATAAGACATGTTTCAGTGTCCAGGAGCAAAGGTCACGATTGAAGAGTGTCTAGTAGCAAGTTTTGCCTTCGCAAAATGAAGGAGCGCTCCTGCTCCTTTTTGAAAAAAAAACCGTGCAATGGCCAGATCGGTCAAATCGATTAACTCGTATTTCCATGCAGGGGCATTGAAGTTGTGACCTAGCAGCTCGAGCAATTCGCGGGACGATGCGTTGATTCTCACTGGATGATGTGTGGTACTCACCCACCACTGGGTGGCTCAACGGTCAAATCAATTCACAAGCTTTTCTGACTCACGGGATGATCCCGTGTGATGATTATTTAATCACAGGAATAAAGAAAAACGTGCAATGGCCAGATCGGTCAAATCGATTAACTCGTATTTCCACGCACGAGCATTGAAGTTGTGACCTAGCAGCTCCAGCAAATTCACGGGACGATGCACTGATTCTCACCGGATGATGCGTGGTACTCACCCACCACCGTGCGGCTCACCGGTCAAATCAATTCACAGGCTTTTCTCACTCAGGGGATGATCCCATGAGTCGGATATTTAATCATCGGAATATACATGAAGACTGACTGCAGCTTCTACCATGTTCACGGCCCTCTACATCACACCCCAACTCGAGCAATCCTTGTTCTTTCTTCTCATCCCCTGGCCTAGAAATTCTGGCAAAGTGAGATGTTTCCAACTCATAACCGGTCTCCTCTGCTGCCTTTTGTGCTGCCTACTTCCATCTCCATGGCGGACCCGCTCAGGCTGCCATGGCCAAACTTTCCACATCGTGGCTATCACCATGTGACTCAGAGTGGATTTCCGGAGTTATCGTACATGGTTGCAATGCAGATTTTCGGAGATCTCGTATGAGATCTTAGCGCATTTTCTGCATCTGCTGATCTTGCTTCTTCCTCGTGACCTTGATCCTGCTATTGGCATTAGGTTGTACCTTCTTCTTCCTCCTGCAGCTGGTCGAGACTCAATCAGGTGGCCGTCGATGGATGATGTTGACAAGGAGGAAAAGTTATTGCCCATCATCGTAGCGGATGAAGTTGTGCGTGCCTCCTGAGGAAGGAGATTAAACCCTAAACCCTAACTGTTTTGATGAGTAGTACTGTTTGGACTGTTAAATCTGGTTGTACGCCAAATTTTATTATTTATTTTCTGAGATGATACTCTTGTCATAGTCATAGGGACTTTTGAATCTGTTTATGCTAGACTTCTAGCTTGCCTTGTAATCTTTTCATATAATGAATGAAGGGACTTGCGTTATTTGGGATTATGCCTCAAGGCACATGTTAATAAACCGTCAACAAGAAGCTTGTATATATATTCTGTCATTTCTGTCCTGTCATCTGTGTAAGATCCATTCCAATATAAATGAGTTTTGGGATTGTAATTGGACAAAGAAATGGGCCGGCAGCAAAATGGCAACCCGGCCCAGCTGCTCTATGAACGGAAACAAATTACGTGTATGGGCTATAAACACAACGGCCCAATAATACGCTGGGCTTGAAACAAATTGTGACGAAATGCGCACTGACATGTGGGCCCGGCCCTTTCAAGCCCACTACTAAACAGTAAAAAATGGCCCACTATTGGTGGGACCCACCATCAATCCTGGCCCTACATGTCAGCTGAAACAGGAACAAAACGGCCCACTTTGTGTGGGACCTACCATATTTGTTGGGCCTACATGCTTATGAAACAGTAACAAAACAGCCCAGCTGAAATTGGGCCGTTAGTAGACCAAATCACGATTTATGATGAAAATGGATGATGCCATGTCAGCAGCCACGTCGGATCGCCATCCGACGTGGCCAGTGGATAGGTTCGGCTCAGTTTATGACGAATGAGCAACCGTCACCATCCTGTGGTCTGTGTCTAAAAAAGGTCATAAATCACGACTGACCACGCTCGACTGCTGACGGACCCTAAAAGGTCATAAATCGCGATTTATGATGAAATATTCGTCACTACAAGCAGTCGGTGACGCGTTTAAAATGTCACTAATCAGCATATTTGTTCTAGTGTCGATCTGTCCGGTGGTTTCTTGCTGTTCGTTTTTTTTGTGTCGGCGTCGACAGGTGGGCCCGGCTTGAAATAGCCGTGTGCGCAGCGGTCGAGCGAATTTCATTTCATTTCCTCTCCCTCCTCTTCGTTTTCGTCTCCCACTCCTCGCCTCGCGCTCCTCTCCTGGAGCTAGGGTTTGTCCCTCCCCCTCTCCTCCTCCCATTCTTCTCCCTTTGGTTATGATTTGTCGCATGAAGTTGCGTTGATTTGTTGATTGAATCCCCCGCTCCTCCTCCCATTCTTCTCCCGGTGCGTTTGATCTGTTTGCTGCTCCCTTTATTTGATATTTATCCGCTGGGTATTAGTCGATTTTGAGCTTTCTTCGTATTAGGCGCTCTCTGGGATGTTGATTTCATCCCGTCCGCGGTGCTAGGGTTCATCATTCTCCCATTCGACCTCCTCTCGTTTAGATTTTGGCTTTTGAATCCCTTTTCTCGGTGCGAATGATGTGTTTCCTGCGTTTTGTTTAGATTTAGCCGCTGGATTTTAGTCAATTTCGAGCCTTGTGCATAGGCTCACTAGTGTACTAATAGGCGAGCTCTGTGATGTTGATTCCATTCATTTCGCGGTGCTAGGTTTCCTCATTGTCTCGATTACCATGCTATTGTTGTGGATTTTCAAGATTTTTTGATGGATTCTTTCGATTTTAGCTGTTGATTATATGTACAGGATGCATGATTTGGTAGTGTATAGTTTGTCGTAGTTATTTGTGGCCTGATTACTTAGTTTTTAACCTGCTGGATCCATTTTTATTATGGGGATTTTCTAGTTTAGGTCGTGTTGTCAACTTTTTTCCTCAAATTCTGGTTGTTTTGTTCTACGATTAATGTGCTTCCTGCTCGATGTCGTGTTGTTCTGAAGAGAATTATTCAGTATGTATTGATTTGCTAGGCTAGGTTTCCACCTTGTTTCCCCCAATTATCTGGTCTCATACTAGGATTTAGTTCAATCTTGCTTATTATAGTGAAGTTCTGTTTAATGTTGTAGGATTTGGTAGCTTAGGTTTTCCCTTTCTCTCGTGTCTTCCAAAAGTATGGCGCACAAATAGTTATAGGTTGCTCTCTTGTTCATATATGAAGAGGTTGCCGTATCATTTGCGTGATTTTAATGTGCTACAATTTGTCTTCAAAAATTTAGATGGCGCCTAAGAGGAGGCTTGGACGTGAACGGTTATATGTCAACTCAGACTTTGAAGACGAGGTTGTACTCTCTGATGATGATGATTTCGTTGTAGAAGAAGAAGATAGACAGTCTGATGGTATTTCTGTAGAGGAGGTACACTTATAATAACTTATCTTCCTTTTTGTTTATAGCAATCGTTTATAAATATAATTTCTGAATTTTGTATCTTCAGCTGGATAATGATGACACTAATTCATAGCTTGAAGACACGGAAACATTATATGTTCAGGTCCTTAAACAGGTATAAGGTTATTTTGTTGTTTTTTTTTCTTGTAGTCTTATGATTGTGATCTTTATACTTCAATTTTGATAGTGATGCTCACCATATGATTTATCATTTTGTGAGATTGCCGATGCTAAGAAGTTGAAGAAGAAGTTATGTGATTCTTTAAGAAGCAAGGTACACAATTGTTTCCTCTTCTGGTCCCAATTGTTCTCAATAAATAAACATCTCTATTTTATGTGCCTTATCTGGATTCTTCGTCCCTTACAGTTTCTTGTATTGACAGTTGTTTTCATACTTATATAATATAATATTGAGGTGTAACTGATTGGAATTAGCCCCTTTTTAGTCGTCCTGCTGTTTCTTATGATTGTTCCTTAGTGTTAGCTAAATTTTTCCTTATCTGCATATGGAAGTTTGACAAAAGTTTACTTATCCATATTAACATTTGCAATAGTTTTTATCTCTGCTCCCAAATTGACTATATAAGCTAATCAATACTTAATTTAAAATCTGCAGCAACCAAAGAATCAGAATGTTGACAATAAGAAGAACGATGGCTTTACTAGGTTTTCAGTCACGTATTACTCTACAGTGATTGAAGCCTTGAGTAATCAAAGGAAAGAAGTTATAAAATCTTATGGTTTCGGTTCCCTGCTAAATTTTGACAAGTGTTTTGTTCCTAAGAAATTTGCTCTCTGGGTTGTCAAGTTGCTGAACTACAAATCGGGTGATATAATTGTCAACAACCAAGTGATGTCCTTTACTCCAGAAATAGTTCACAATATTCTTGATATACCTCTCAATGGTGATCCTTTTCCTCAAGATCCTACTGTTGGTAAAGAGTAGTTGCTCAACAAGTTTGGGAAGACCTCACTCCCTACAGTCAAGTACTTTGGGAACAAGTTGTTATCTGAAGAATATCTGTCTGATGAAGATGTTTTCGTCTGTTTTATTGTTGTTTCTCTTAGCTGCTTCCTATGTCCGAATTCTTCTCTGATCCCTAGTGTGAAATACTTGGGAATTTTCGAAGATGTCAAGAATTGTCGCAAGTATAACTGGTGTAAGTTTGTCCTTGAATGGCTCTTTGAGCATCTCAAAAATTTCTGCAAATCGGTTGCTGTTCCTGGGAAGAACAAGCCTTCAATTGGAGGATGTTTGTATATGCTGGCTGTAAGTAGTGTTCACTGAGTTGTATTAATTTTTTTCTTCTTTCTATATATATTGATGTTATCTTTGAGATATCTCTAATCAATATATATATTTCTTTGCAGGTATTCTATCTAGATTGTGTAAATTTTGGATCACGCCAACTCCCGCTGCAATTCCACGGACCCTTGTCTGGAAGAGGAACCTCATTACAAAGTATGCTGAATTGGACGAATCCTCTGACGGTGTTTATGGTCTCAGTCCTTTGCTTGACTTAACCAGAACTTGCTACTCTAAGGTTAGTAACTGATAATATATTCCATTCATTTAGTAATTGTTCCTCTGTGTGCCATGAAAACTGAATTGATTTCTGTCTTCTACTCTTTGTTTCTCTCTCTGCCATGATAACTTAATGTATGTAATTTTTTTTTCAGCATTCTGTGTCCATGCACAATGGCTCCTCATCCCTTAGCTTGAACAATGAGTTTAATCATCAGTTAGATGTGAACTCTGGTTGTCATTTACCTGATTCCCTGAAGCTCAAGATTTGCAACTTGTTAGATGATAACAGTATCAATTCTTCCCGTTCTTTACAAATGAATATTTCGTCTCTCTCCGCTCTTTCGGATGAAATGAGAGCTTCCTTCTCAGTTTTACTTGAGCATGCCTATGCTGTTGACTTGCGAACTCAGAATGTTGTACTCAAGTTGCTGAAGCTGTTATGTGATGCCGTCCCAAATGATTTCACTAACAACACCCAAGCTGATGTACGTGCTACGCAGTCAGTTTCAAATGGGGAAAATCCTCCCTCTCGTCACACGAGTGAGGATAACAATGAAGACAACCCCGTTCCAGACTTTCCTTCTCATAGATACACTCCCTTATCAGGTGAAAATTGTTGTTCTTATTCCTTATAATGCTGCATGTTAATTACTTTTGTGTTTTTAGTAGTAATGTCTCTAGGTTACATATCTTCATATCTTAATTTACATTAATTTTTTTGCTGGAATTTTTGTGTATTTCAACTGTACCATGTTCTGAATCATGTACTTTTCCAGGTCAAGTGATGTGTACTAGCAATGCTCAGACTACAAGGAATAAAGTATTTATCTATAACTTGCTTTCTTTCTGTAATTTTTCTAATGCTCTTGTGATTGTCTTTATATTCCATTTGCCTTATCTTTTGTTCTCTCAGAATGCAAGTAATCTTCGTTCTACCCAACCAGTTCCAAAAGTTGATAATGTTAGAGTGTCTAACTCTGTGACACCTCATATTCCTAAATCAAAGGTAATTTTTTTTTAAAAGGAATGAAAGTGGTCTCTATTTTTTAACTTTTGCTATATTGAACAATTGTTTTTAATGGTATATTAAATTCGGCATCTATGTAGATAACCCCTGAGCAAGTTGAGAAACTGATTCACAAGCTTCAAAAGCATGGTTAGTACTTGACACCTAATCTTCTTGTTACAATGTTGTCTTTTTTGTAGTTGTAGATATATTATTCAGAACAATAAATATATTTATTTTTTGCCTTCTATATGCTGACCTTGTTTCAGAGAATGAAGGGAAGTGCCTTGCTTCACAACTAGCTGAAGCAGGTTGCTCTGGTAACAGCAATCAACGTGAGTAATTATAAACTAATGTTTTATTTTGTTTTCTATACTTCATGCATCTTATGTAATGTATAATTTATTTTTACGTTTGCAGCCACCAAAAAACATAAGTCTAGAATGGATGAACTCAAAGATATGTATGATGAAGAACCTAGGACTCAAGCTTGGAAGCTACTTCGAAAATTGCAACCGGATTTTGATTCTGTCTCAACAGTTGATGTCATTCATATTGACAAAGAAGTTGACCCTGACATTGTTCCACCTTCAAGCTCACATAGACCTCATAGCATGATTCAGTCTAAGGTATGTTTTCTGGTGATCTTAAATCTATCTGTAGTTTATAAATATTGTTTTATTTTTCCCTGCTTACCTCTAATGAAATTTATTTCACAACAAATTTTAGAAGCGAGTGTACTCAGATCAGAATTCTGTTGGCTCTTCAGCAAAGGTTCATAAATTTGCATTTTAACATTCTCATTGAAAAGTAGTAACCTTTCCTTTGAATGATGGAATTTTATTACATCTGTCCCTGTCTCTAATTTCAGGATGCTATTGATATTAGCAATCTTGATGATTCGCCTGTTGCAAATATTAGGGTGACTCCTAATCTTCCTAAGTTTATCAAACCACAGTCTTCCAAGCCTATTTTCCAAAACAAGAAGACCTCTATATCTGTTAAAGATAATGTGAGCACTTTATCCCTTTTTCAAGTTAAATTTTGACCTGACTATAAACTGTTTGCATATTTGAGTGCTAGCAATACTTTTTCTTTACTTTGTTTATTTTCATTTGTAGATTTCCCCTGAAGTTGTCTTTGTTAAAGAAACTACTGTATTTGATAGAGCAAATGGATTTTCCAAGAGCCTAGATTCCATGTATAACTCTTCATTGCCATCTGCACAGAATTTTGATCACGATGTAAATCTTGCTGCTGGTAAAAGTCAAGCTCCTTCTCATACTGTGGCCACCCCAGCTGGAGAACATCTGAATATGCCTCGATTCTTTAAAGATGAATCTACCTCTGGTGGTAAAATGCCACATTATGGTCCAAGGCGCATTGTTCGTCCACAGAAAAACCGTGAAGTTTATGTTGACCCTCGGCCAAAGTTTAATGTCTCATCTACTGATGTTGCCACCTACAATGCCATATGTTCTCTGCCTTCCTCAAGATGGAAAGAGTATGTCATTCTGATTACTTCTTTTTTTATATTTTTTATGTGCAAAAATGGTTTAGTGTGAATGACTCCTTTGTTGTTCATTTAGTTATTCTATTGATTTGGTTCCAATTTTCTATCAGTGAGCATGCTGTTGATATTGGTGGCGTTCATTGCACCTTCCGAACATTTGGAGACTCGTTCAGGCCAGATGGTCAAGTGAGCAAGTTTGTTGTTGCTGTATTCTGCCGTCATCTTTTCATGAAGCACAACGGTCATCCTGAGACCTCCAAAAGGCATTTCTTCTTCTCTAACATTGGGGTAATGTTATATCTGTCCACTGTTCTTTATTTTTGATATTTTTTCTTGATGTCAATTGTATCTTGCTTATTTAGATTTTTTTCCCAAGAAAATCTAATGAAAGATCCAGAAGAAGCTAACTATGATGTGCTCCAACGTGCCTTTAAGTTGTCAAGCAAAGCTAGGCCTCTCCACAAGTCTGACATGGTTTGTGTAACATAAATTTGACATTTTGCTGCTTTCTGTGATCTTTCTTATTACATACATTCTTTTTGATTTCATCATTTATTTTATATTTCCAGTTATTCTTCCCCATTCTTTTTGAGAACCACTGGTTTCTTTTTGTGGTCGACATCAAAGACCGAAGATATGTTTTTCTGGATTCTCTTCACAACAGTGATGATCCATATCAGCAGCATGTTCGAAATGTACTTGTAAGTACTTTTATCTCATGATGTATTGTTTCAATCTGTTAGCTTTTCATTTCTATTGATATCTGTCACCTTCTATGTAATCTTTAGTAATACACTACGTTTGTGTAGATTCCATTATTTGAAATTGCATGGGACCGATTCATCCATTTGAACCATACTGATGAAGATATCGACATGCACTTTGAGCAGTACGAACCTATTTACCTAGCTGTACCTAGACAAACAAATTTGTAAGTACTATTCTGTATTCTTGTGTTTTTAATTTTTTTTCATATTCTATCGATAACTATATATGTTGTAGTGATTTTGATATATGACCAATCTATTATACACCTACGTTTACTTGTGGTTACAGTTAAAATCTAACTGTACATGTTCATATTTTGAACTGTAACTAAATTTTCTTTGCTATGTTTTGTTGCTTATGATCTCAGGATTGATTGTGGAATTCACACACTGATAGGCCTTGAATATTGGAGTTCTCCCAGGACTGTGCTGACCTCTATATACAAGGCATCTGACGTTCCAATTATCAGAATCAAGATAGCTAATGAGCTCATGTTTCTGCCTAACAATTTGGGAATGAAAAGGCTAGTCTTGTGCTTTGAAAACGAGGTATGACTTTCTAAGAGAATGTTATTTTCGCAGTCTATATATTTTTTATTTATTTTTGTCCCTTTTTTTGTAACAGACCGGTGACGAATGATTGCTGCTGTGATATTTCATCAAGTGTCAGACAGCTTCTACAAATCCCATGTCATGCCAATACATGTAGTGGTCTTTTAGGAAAATATATGTTCTCCTTAGTCAATGATTAGTACATATTGCAGATTCGCTAGTTTCTTGAAATAGCTCACAAAAACATTGTACTGCTTCTAGGTCTGAAGCCTTGCAGAATATTCTCTGTCTCATTACATTTGTGTAGCTGCTGATGTTGCAGTCTACTATTAATGATTGGGATCTAAACATCTACTTTGCCTCTCATTCCTTACATTTAGAATTGACTAAACTGGCTATGCATTTCAACCTTCATGCTTGTTATTCAGTTTCCCTCTTCTCCGTTTTCTTGCTGCTTCCCTTTCCTTGCCTTCTTCTTTGTTTTTCCGCTTGATAATTCAGTGACATCAAGTATATGCAGTGCAGTTTGCTTTGCTTATTTCATGGTATGTACTTACTTCCTGAGTTGTCATTTGAGGGTCTTTGTTGCTTCTTACTGCTTCTCTTTGCAGCTGCTTCTTGTCTTTTCTTAGCAGCAGCTTCTTTCTTTTTAATGTCTTCTTTGAAATTCTCCATCTGGTCCTTGAATATTTTTGCTTTAGGTGGTCTTCCTTTTTGGACTACCCTGTCTGGATCTTGTATTTCTGGTTCTTGATCCTCTACATCTGTGCTTGTTGCTGGTGTAGCATTGTTTGTCGCTGCGGCAGATTCATTGTCAGGTGCCGAAGGAGTAAGCTCTTCTTGCATCATAGCTTCCAAATTTAACTCTAGCCTTTCAAACTCTCGAAGCAGGTAATCAAACATTGCTTTCTTTTTTGAGGCTTTAGAAGATAGCTCTGCACCTTTCCTAGAGAGAACATTGAATCGTAGCAGCTCATTGCCTTGAGATGAGTCAATAGGCTTGCTCTGCACCATCCTTTTGTCCTTTTTCCTCCACCGATCAAGAACATATTTGTCTGGAATCTTACCAAATAATTATTCTTCTATAATTTTCAGGACATGTGCACAAGGGATGCCATCTTTCTGGAATTTGCAACATATGCAGTTGAAGTCGTTGTTCTCCTGGTTACATGTAACAAGGTACTTTCTTGGCCTATGTTCTTTGTCAGGATGATTTGGCTTCTGGTATACCTCATATAGGGTTCCCTCTTCCTTCACTTTGTAGGTCAGCTTAGTTGTAGCCTTCACTTCAACTTGAAATTTCCTGAATATATTCCTGTTGTATAACTCCTGTCCTTGTTTCTCAATGTAGAAGTCTGTCCTTAGTTCCTTTGGCCTCTTTTGTTTGCTAACCTTGTCCTCGTAAGCCTCTGAACTGAGAATTGTCTCAACTATCCTTTGGTATTCTTTAATGAAGCTCATGATGCTATATGTGCAGCCAATGTTGTCCTTCAACCTAGAGTTTGTACCTTCACTCCTTGCAGTGCTGTGGATGAAAGGGCAGAAGTTGTCTTTGAAATATATAGGTACAAATCTATCTCTTGTATTCCACATTTTGGTGAAGTATTTATTGCTCTGCAGTTTGTATTCTGTCACCATGTTTGTCCAGAGCAAGTCAAACTCTTCTCTTGTCACTGATTTGGTCATAATGTCTTCAAATTCTGCATGTAGCCCCTTCTTTTCGTTGTTGCCAAATATCCTTATGTTCTTGTTATAACATTTCTGTTTAATGTGGAACAAGCAATTTCTGTGTACTGAATTTTCGAACACAATCCTGATTGCTGCCCTCATAGCACCATCTTGATCGGTTATTATTGTTGGAGGATGTTTCCCTCCCATTTGAAATGTCTCATTTGAATAGGGAGTTCCTCTGTCCAGGGCGTAGGCTATGGTTGTGATCTAGGTTTAACCTTGTTACTCTCCAAATGTTGGCGTTTGCTTGCTTGATAACAACCATTACAACTTTGCAATCAGTTAATATCTCCACATTAGTGTCTCTGGGCTCTGTTGATGTGGAAGCAGATTCTTCACTTTTCTTTTTTGTATTCTTCCTTGTTTCTGTTGTTCCACTCTTGCTGCACTTCATCTCGAGCTTGTAGAACTCGTTGTTCCTTTTCTTGCTGGTGCTTCTATACGAATGTGAAATCCATACTTTGAATCCAGCCATGAAGGCATAGATGTTGAAGAATAAATGTGCATTTTCCCTGCTGCTGAATTCCTGCCCCATTTGCGGAGTATATTTGCTGTCTATATCAGCATTGTTTCCTTCTGAAGCTGCAATCATTTCATTTTGTAGGAATGCTTCTACATCTTCTTCTGTTAGAGTCTTAGTTTCATTGGTGTCGGCCTCTCCATTGTTGGAAGGTACGTTGTTTTCTTCTGCATTAACATCTGGAACCACCTAAAAAATTAAACAACAAAGAATTTTGATTAATGTTGTTTGCAACACCTGATTAGTTGAATGACTAGATTTTCAAATAATCATGTTGTGCTAACTGTATGTTACCTCTTTCAAATTCAGGTTGTCAAATATATCTGTTCGCCAATTGCCATCTTCTTCTTCGATGTCGTTGCTGTCTTTACCCCAGTGAAATGCATCCTACATATGCGCAGAAAAAAGATAAGTTTATTTTTCCTCAAAGTATTTCTTCTACACTTATTCTTGTACTTTGCAGGAATGTATGTATCATTCACCTGATTTGAGTAAGATTCATCTTCATAGGTTTGCTCATAGCTGCCATCTTGCAAGTTACTTGTCAGATTCTTCAAGTTTTGAAAGAGTAAACAGGTTAGTTGTCAACCTGATTTCTCAAAATAATTTGCTATCAAAACCATGCTGCTCTTTTGTCTATACCTGTTCACTAACATGAGACACACTGGCTGAATTAAATCCAGCAGTTTGAAATGTAGTGTTGGTATCGCTAGCTGACATGTAATTGCCTGTCAAACTATTTTCTTCGTCATCAGTTGGAACCCCTCCTAGTAGTAAGTTGGTGAATGAAATGTTTTGGATATGCAAAAAATTTAAAATATTATATATAAACTAATTTTGATGTTGTATATGTAACTTATTATGACAGTTACAGTTGCATATATATGAATTTACACTTGTTTTAACACTGTAAATTACTCTATGTAAAAGTGGAACTTGATGATATTTTGTTTTCACACACCTAATGTTCCTGCTGATTGCTCCTGTCTTCTTGTGAGCTAATAATTTGTTCCATGAGACCAGTGTAAGTAGTTGGCTGAGTCTGCAAAAAATAATCAGTTTTCAGTCTGCACATATATATATCTTTGATTCAAAAAATGTTGGTTTTCTTTTGAAAAACTTACATTGCTCAAACTCAATGGATCCATATAGTCTGATAGCATGCCTTGATAGTTAAATTGCTGCATTGTCTTCACAAATTTTTCTTTTAGAAATGTTCAACAAAGACAGCTATTGCAATAATATGTGACCATGTTTGATTACCTGATTTTGTCCAAAAATTGAGTTGATGTACTCTTGAAACTGATTACTTGAACTGTGCTCTTCATAGAGACTTGATTCTGAATAACCAAATATTGTCCCAGTTGATGGTCCCTGCTAGAGGATGAAGATAGTTTCATTTTTGAAATGGTATGGTTGTGCAAACCCAGAATTTGAAATGTTTGCCTTGAATCTGTTTCATTACCTGGTTGTTGAATGATTGCATTGCAGTTTCTGAAGTATTGCTAGCTCTTTTATCTTTTGATTCAGTCTGTTGACATTTGTTACAAAATGTTATTGTCAGAAATTGCATCCTATAGAAAATTGTAAACTAGCAAATAAAATTTTTGGCAGAATGTGTATTCTGTTTCTTGCTTACTATTTTAAATTGCTGGACATTGTTGCTGTTTTCCATTGTTGTAGCTCTTTTGCAACCTGTTTCCTGTCAAAAGAATACCCTGATAACTCAATTTTTTGATTTTTTGTTTGACAATTTGATTGTGAAGAGAAAATTATGTTAACCATGTTAACCATTGTCCATCTGTCTGCCTGTTTAAATTATCAGAACTTGAAATTCATGGCTATTGTAAGCTGCCAATGAGTTCACTAGTCTAGCTCACAATGTGTTAAGTTTCATGCAGATAACAAGGCAACCAAGTTACCTGCTTTTGATTGGTTGCCTGAGAATTGAGTGCTGTCTGGATGCCTCAGCTCGATTGCTTCTTTAACCTGCCAGTGAGTTAAAAAGTTCAAAAGTATTCAATAGATCTGTACCATACTTGTAGCTCAATTTGCATGCACTTCACTATGTGGTAGCTGAATTTTGATGCAGAGACAAGAACACAACTTACTTACCTAAGGTCGATGGATGACTGGATGCCTCTACTCGATGCTTGACGATTGTTGGTCTTTGATGTCTGGCTATGGATCCGTCGATGTGGACGAGGATATGAAGTGTCCCTCAGGTAATCCCTGCCCCCGATTCTTCCATGATTTGTTTTTCTCGATCTGAATTGAATCGTTGAGTTTCTCTATCTTGGAGTCGTGGAGCAGAGGCTTGTGGTCGGTTATTTCTTGGCCGCCATGAAGTACTTTTATGCTTCTTTCCCCTTTTGCTCTTATTACTCTTTGCTTTTTCCAACTTTGCCCCCGAATCGATCTGGGCAGCACGTGAACTTTTTATTTCGTTGCCCATGGGCTTTCTTCGTTTTGGGCCGTCCTTTTCACCTCAGTTTTGGGCTTTTATTTTGTCTGCCTGTTTACGGTTTCTCTCGTTTCGCCCGCCGTTGCACTTCCTCTGCGGCTAATAACTGCTGCTGTGCGCGCTTAGGGCACTACACAAGTCACGTACTCGTCGAAGCAGTTTCGTGGGGCTCTTCGCCTTCTTCCTCTTACCGTTGCGATTAGGTGTGTTTGCGATTTTAGTTATTTCTTGCAATTAGTCGCACGATCAGCTGTTTTCTTGCATTTATCTTCTATATCTGGTTCGTGGTGCCACTTCTCCCTTTTTTCCCGGCTCATTATCCTTTGACGCCTCCGCTTTTTTTTGCAACTGAACCACGATCTCCCTTTCTTATTTGGATGTGGCCCATTTCGCTGATTTTTAGTCGACGGTTCTTCTCTTTGCTTCCCTATATATTTGGGGTTCCTCCGTTGCCATTTTCCATCTGCTCTCCCGTCTCTTCCTTTTCTTGCTGCGTCTGCGCAGCAAAGAGGTGGTTAACATTCGTTCTTTTTTTAATTGGGTTCTTTAGTTTGCCTTATGTTTCAAAAGATTTCAATTAATCTTATTTGTTCTAATCCAAGATGCTGTTATTCATGATCAATATTTGTTCTAGTCGTTCTGATCAAGATACTGTTCTTCCTGATCAATAAGAACAGTTACCCTTTCCCTTTTGGATTGCACTCTATGGTTTTCGGTTCTAATTTTGCTAAGCCTTCTTTCTCTGCGATCATCTATTCATGCCTTCCTCCACTGTAGATCTTCTAGGGTTTTCTGATTTTGGTTATTTAGTGTTCTTCCAAAGTTGAACTTCTTCAAATCTTTGTCTTATTTTCATTGCCTGCAGCACTGTAGATCAAGTGCTTGATCATTCATTGTTTGATTTCATGTGTTTGATCATTGTTGCAGATCATTCATTTGTAAACTTTAATTTGTGCAGGAACCATTCAAGCCTCTGATCAACTTTTGTTCACTTTCAATCCATCGACTTCCCTCATCACTTTCCTGATCAGGTATATCTATCTTTCCTTCCCTTTTTTGATTTGTCTACATACACTATGTTTCTTCTGAGTTTACATGTTTCCTTAAGGAGTAAGTTGTGTGACATGTAGTTGGACTAAAATTTAAATCTGGTATAATTTGAACATAATTCCTTTTTATGATGTTTTTTTGGATTTAGATTCAGTGTTATACTGTATTTGTAGATGCCAGCGTTCCTCCAAACTGCTTGTAAAACTTTGGATGCATCCTTTTTACCCCATTATTAGGTTTAGTGTTGCATTTAGCATATTATTTTGATCGTTATAATTGGTTCTATATAACTAACTTGATCGAATACGCTTGTTGCATTTGACATTGTGCATAACATAACATAAACTTTGATGCTATATAGTTCATATTGTTGTCTAGTTTGTGGTGTTGTTCCAATATCGAATATTTCTTGCTGTTATGAAATTTGCGAGAAGAATCTTAGCTAATCATCTGTGTGTAAAAGGGGGAAATTAAAGCTTGATGCTGGGTATTAAAATTAAAATGTGTTATTATTTGAACATAGTACATTTATCAAGATGTTTTATTGCCTTCAGATTAAGTTTCATTGAATGTACACTTCTCATAAATTACATTTACACCTACTTATTATATGTAAGTGATGTGCAGTAATACTGTATGTGTTTCATAACCTAAATTAATTTATGAAATCTGATCATCATAATATAGTTTTGTTTTATTTTTAATTTTTATTTTGCTACTTATCATAATGCAGTAACACTGGTTGCATTTGAAACTTTGCATAGCATAAAATATTCTTTGATGATATATCTGTTCATGTTGTTGTTATTTTTCAAATCATTCATTGGTTTGAAACTTTGGGGGGCATAAAAATCTTTTGAATATATGTTTGCTTTCTAGTATGTACATTTTAAATTTTCTAAAGTATAAACTTACACCTATATATTACATGTATCTTATTTTCTTTCAAACTGTAAGTGAGGATTATTTTGTTGTATATTATTATTATTGATGTCATCATCTCTAGATTATTTTGCTTGATTCGAATATTTTTCCCTTTGCTAATGTCTATGAATCTAATTTTCATGGTTCAAAGTTTTTGGCCTTTTTTCTTTTTTTCATGTCTCTAATTTTTAATATCAACAGGATGGCTGAGAAAGTTGCATCATCCTATGAAAGTGGTGGTTCTTCTGGTGGTCCTCTGAGGAAAGACAAGAAAGACAAAAAGGTTGCTCCATTTGTTCCCAAGGGGAAGACTTTCCTTCTATCAAGGACACTTGCTGAATATATGCATGTGGTAGAAGGTCCGCAGGAATGGTTGGTTAGTTGTACTAACCCGATGAGGAGCAATAATATCTTTGTTGTTCTCATGGCTGCAATGAAGAGGTAAAGAATATTTCTCCTTGTAAATTAATGTAGTTATTTTTAATCTATTTTTGGTAAATGAAATGATGCTCTATATATTTATTGATGTTGCCAAGTTGTTCTAAATATACATCTCTGGATACAGTTTTCATGTACATAGCTTACACATTTTTACTAATTGGAAGTCATGATAATTTTTATTGTACCTATTCGAAAGTCTTGATACTTTTCAATATATATATGGGTATTTCTTTCAATCCCTGATCGTAATTTTTTTTCTTTTATCATAGTGGACACAATGCTAGGTTCTCTGTAAAAGATGTTAACATGGGAATGGATCCTGGGAGAAGAATACTAATCAGATGCCGTAGTATTCAAAGTGCTCAACATTTCAGCAGACTGTTGTTGTACTTTCAAACTCCTATGCTTGCATTGCCCTTGTATGGGGTTGATGATGCTGAGTTCTTTAGCATGTATTGTGACCCTGGTAATCGTATGAGGGTAGATGTGCATGCAGTGAAACCTCAGGGTGATGATGTTGATGCTGCTAATCCTGTAGCTGCTTATGTTGAACCTGACCCTGTCGTTGAAGTAATGAGCAACATTGTAGCTGAATATCTTGATATCCAACATGGGCCTCAAACCTGTCTGGCTGTTGTGTCTGGAACATATGAAGGGGATCATTTGTGGTTATCTGTGACTGAGTGCTGCAAAAGGTGCATGTCTATAATCTATTCTGCGACTAGTTCATTACTTCAAAAATAAAATAGAATATGCATATCTCTTATCTATTGTATTGTTTATAATTTTTTTTTGCTTCCTGCAGGATCCTTCATGGATGCTCTGAAATCAAGGTTGCTATTGACCATGACAATAAAGGCTTTGTTAAGTTCCCAAATGATGATGATGCTGTTGTCTTATGCAACTTTTATGCCATTGTTGATGGTGCTAGGGAGTATAGGTTCCACAAAGTGCTTGATCTTGATTTTCCTGTACTTGACTATGGTGAAACCATTGAGGTCAGGGAATCGTAGGACATGATCAATGTCTTGCTTCACGTAATGAAGAACGTGCTGCTGCTGAAGCCAATCCAGAAGTGTCTCATCATTCTAATGACGTTGAGGGCAAAGAGGAAGGTGCTGATGCTGATCCTGAGGGTGCTCCCTTAAGACTAAGAAGTTGATGCACGTGCCGATGCTCTGCTGCTTTAGCTTAGTCATCATTGAATAAGTTGATGCTTGGTTGCTGTTTAAGTTAGTTTGCCACGAACTTTTTAGTATTCAGATGTTAAGTTAGTGTTGAAATTGTTGAACAATGTCTATTTTGGTTGTGTCAAGTTTGTGAAAGACAAGTACTTTGCTTCATGTTGAAAGCTGCATCAGATTCAAATTCGTTATTGCCTGCTGCGATGCATTTCCATTTTGGCCTTTTGGCACCTCTCCATTATAATTTTGTTATGTTATGTTTTGTTCAGCAAGTCATGTCTACAAGCCCTATGTGCATTATCAGATTTGTTGATTCATTGCAAATTTTGGTAATGCATTTAATTTTTTGGGGCAAAATTATATTAAAATCAAATTTTTTTTCTTGTGTAATGTCATATGCAGTAGCAACAAAGTGTATCAGATTTGACTCTGTCTATTTTTAAAATCAAATGTACAAGGAAGCCCAAGGGATGCTGGTCATTTAACGTATTGTTGCAGAAATGAAATACTTTTTTTTTTGTTGATTTTAAATCTGACTTAGGCTGCATTGCAATTGCAGAATGTGGTTACTTGTGACTACCTAAGTGTAGGTAGTTCTCTATTCAAAGTATTCTAGTACGTGATGAGTTACAGCAGCGAAATGTTTTTTTTATTTGTAATCATTTTTATGAAGTCTTTCTTTGAAACATTTTGTTTGAAATTTAAAATTTTCTAGTTAAAAATGTGACGACCTTGTTGTCAATGTGTTAGCATTAACAATGATTTTCCTTTTTTCAAATTTACCTGCTGCATTTTGCATTCCCTATCTCTCTGACATGTGGGGCTATGTTTCTTACTTTATGGGGAAAGGATAGCTTAAAGGCACTGTTTGACTTGACATGCCCAGTGAGTTGAGTGCTTCGTCAGTCCCTATTAAAGGCTGTAACCAGCAACTCTTGGGCTTCCTATTCTCATTTCCTTCTTCCCGCAGAAGACCCTTGACTTCTCTCTCTCTCTCTTTCGCTTCATCTCTCTCCCTCTTTCTGCGTCGGAATCCAGGTGTGTTCTTCTAACTCTGAGGTCTTTTCCTTTCTACTCTTACTACTAATCTGTTTGAGCTTTTGTTTGGTTTTCTTGTATTCAGTTCATAGTTGTTCTTGTTGTGCCTTTTCCATGATTCGAAATAGAGATTGACTTATGATCTATTGCATTTCTTCGTATCTATGTTTTGCGTGGATAAAAGCAGTCCTTATATTTTCTATTCATTGTAAATGAAACCCTGCTGTATGTATTTTCAAAATAGGGTTTTCAATCCTTAGTTTGCTCAAATTTATCATTTAGGGCATTCCTGGTGCAGTTTGTCATCTCTATAAATAGGTCTTTTAAATCTGTGCATGTTTAGTTGTTCATTGATTTTAGGGTTTCTTCTAAATTGTGCTAGTGGATGAATTTTCGTTAAATACTTGATGTGAAATCCATATGTACTGAAATGTGTGATTTTACCAGGATAGTTTTGGATTTGTTTTTTATTTTTAACAACTTCCAGTTGTTAATAATGTAAATTACTCTATTAAATTAGGTGTATGTACAACTTATTCAGACTGGAAATTTGTCATTAACTTAATGTAGTTTCTTATTTCATATCTCTGGTTAATGTATCAATTATGAATTGTTTAAATTTACTTTTTGTGCAGTGTTAAATCATACAAAGCCTGGTTTCATCTTCAGGCTCTGGTTCAGTCAACAAACCAGGTACTAGTAATTTTTTTCCTAGTTTATTACTACTCATTTTACTGTGCTACTGAAATCACCTTTTCTATCCAATTAATTGTCTTTGCCTAACTAAAAATAGTATCATGTATCATGTACATCGGCATATTTTATGTACATGAGTATCTTCAATGTATCTGGTGTGAATTCAAACTGTAACCTCGTATTATTGATTCAAATTTGGCTTATTTGAGCAATGATCTTGTCAATTTTTACCTTTGTAGTTTGCAGGGCATAAATACATTTTGAAGAATTGTTTGTTTTGAATTTTGTTATGGTTTAACAGCCATGTGTACATTTGAATTTTGCAGGGCATAAAAAATATTTGAACAGTTTTCTTTTTAGGATGTAGTTTTTCTTGAGAACCTATGACTACATTTGAAGTTTGCAGGGCATAATAAAACTTTGAAAAATTTTCTGTTTAAGATGTTGTTATGGATGATCATCAGTGTGTACATTTGTAGTTTGCAGGGCATAATAAAACTTTGAAAAATTGTTTGTTTAAGATGTTGTTATGTCTGATCACCAGTGTGTACATTTGTAGTTTGCAGGGCATAATAAAACTTTGAAAAATTGTTTGTTTAAGATGTTGTTATGTCTGATCACCAGTGTGTACATTTGAAGTTTGCAGGGCATAATAAAATGTTGAAAAATTGTCTGCTTAATTTAATTTTGATCTCTTCATTTTTGTAGCTAGTACTTTACTTGTCTGGTATTTTATTTGTTCCTTCTCATTCAACAGGAATGTCTGCAAAGGGGGCATCTGGAAGTCGTTCGAGGAAAAAGGACAAGGATGGTAAAGTCAAGCAGGAGTACTTTGATGAAGATTAGTACTCTGTTGACACTGCTGATCCTATCCGTGAGTACTTTGGTATTGAACCTGATGATATATCTCAGAAGCTGATTTTTTTTTTCTGTGGAGAAAGTGAAGCGAGATGTCTATGTTGACAAGATGTACTTAGCTACATCCACCACTGCTTTTCTGTTGAGAAAGAATGATTTCAAGATATCAGCAACTGCAAATGGAAATATCTATGTATGCAGAGCTACTAAAGCTGATGCCAAGGTGCTTGATGGCCAGGTGTTTACTGCCTTTGCTGGATTTGTTCGCTTCAAGGCTCAAGACAATGTTGAGCCAGAGTTTTCTAATGTCTACAAGCCTGAGGAAGCTGCCTTCAAGCTTTTCACGAGCAAGTAATTGCTCTTTGTCATCCTTGCCTAGTTGATTGTGTAGTTACTATTTTAATGTTTTGTTGCACTAGACCTTGCTAGCAGTAACTATATGTTGGATGATTATGTCAAAACCTTATATATGTAGCTGCACAATGACTTTATGTGCTATGTGATGATACTCTGCTTGCCAGATATTCTTATCTTTTGTATTGTATGTTCCTAGCTATGATTTTTCCCTCTTTCTGCTAGTTACCTTCATTTAGCAGTTGAAATTTCTGTGCCATTTCATGTCCTGGTTGTGTAAATCTCATTGCATCAAATCAGGACATATTGTTGGCAAAATTATTTTAAATTCCTGAAATATTTCATGGGCAGCATACAATTTACAGACTTCAAAGTCAAATGACAGCATTTTGAAATTCCTGAAATATTTCATGCGCGTCTTTTCTGACCCAGTTTTCTTTTATCGGTTTGCTTTTGAAATTCGGGTGGTGATCCCATTTGAAATGCCTGAATTTTGTTTTGCCCAAGTTTCGTTTGTTCGTTTTCAAATTTGAAATTCGGGTGGTGAGGTTGCCTGAAATGCCCGGTTTTTAGGTTACTGTATATCCGGGTATTTCTTCTTTGTTGTTTGCCCGGGTGCTGGCTGCGCCAGATACACCCGGGTGGGAGCTAGACAGTCCCAATACAAAAAGTCCATATTATCGTCCCACCAACACCTTAACTTCTTCCCCTCATCCCCATAATAAACTTTTAATGAATATGTGGGCTAACAAAACAAGACAATTTTAGGCGGCTAAAGTTTTCTTATGAATAAAAGAAATATGAAATCATCTGTCTCATAGGATGCTTGTTGCATCTCTCTCCTCACATGCTTCCTGCAGGTTTCTTAGCTTGCAGCACATGCTACTCACTGGTTCATGGCGCAGTATGAACAATTGTTTAAGACTCAAGCAAAAGGACGTTAAAAAAACTTCGTCCTATGCACAATATATAAAGCTGGACGTCACACCACATGATGGGTCTAACATGCTTAAAGGCAGCCTACGACAAGTATAAGACTGACTCCAACAAGGGGAGCCAGTTTTTAGATGCAATTCCAGCATTGCCTACCGTCTACAGTATATTGCAATTCCTTCCCATAGCCTCTTCTCCAACAGAGATTGCATACTCAAATTGCATCGCACCATCCCGTGCGGTGCTGCCGCGCTCCGTCTCCCACACGTCTTCGTCGGTCGTTGCTGGTGTCGTGGTGGCGAGCTCGATGCCCTCCCCGTCCTCACCCAAGCTCGACGCCCTCCCCGTCCTCTGCTCGCTCGCCGTGGAAGCAGCGCCGGAGCAACAACGCTTGTAGCCGTGGAAGCGGTGCCGGAGCAACAACGCTTGTAGCCGTGGAAGCGGTGCCGGAGCAACAACGCTTGTAGCCGAGGCGCGCGTACCTGCATCGCCTCCCCGCCTAGAGCCACCGTCCTACAGGCACGAGCTTGCACGCTGTCGCACTTCACCCCACTCTGCGCCGCGGTAATCGGGAGTTGTGGCCGCACATAGATACGGCGCCTTTCTTTTGCCGTTGGATGCTTGTGCCGAGATTCGTGTGAAAAAGAACGCGGGATGGATGCCTGCCTTGCTGGCTGCTGTTAGCGCTGAAATTGTTTCCACGGTGGTCCAGGACACATCAGCGTAGCAGGCATACGTGGCGCCAGGAGCAGGCAAGCCACTCATCATGATCACCTCGCCAGCGCCGGAGGCGACGTACGGCAGCGGCGCGAGCGCCAGCACTGCTCCTCGATGTCCACATACTCACCCACCCCATGAATGCCAACTGGGAATGTGCCCCCACCCCTACCCTAGCCTCACTCCCCTGCAGCTGAACCCCCAGCGCCGAGACGACGTACGGCGGCGGTGCAAGCGCCTGCGCTGCTCTTCGACGTCCATACGCTCTCCCATCCCATGAATGCCAACTGGGCAAGTGCCCCGTCCACCCCCTCCTCCCCAGCCTCCCTCCCCTGCAGCTGAACCGCCGGTGCCTGAGACAACGCAATTCGAATCCTCCTCATACGGCGGCGAGCTCGTGGACACGCTCATGGAGGGGGCGGCGCCTTGCTCGCGGCGGGTTCTGCGCGGCCTTGTTGCTTAACGTCCTGCGCTGTCAGCCAATTGTAACAGAGGTAGTTGAACTGACCGCAATGGCGCCGATGATTGCTGTTAACGACGCCTCCACCGGCTCCGTTGTAGAGGCAGTAGCGAATACGCCTTCTTCACTTTCTCTTGGATCATACATTCCATCCATGGTGGTTACCGCGGAGGTTGGCGGCAGCACACGGTGGCAGCTTATGTTTGGGCCGCGAGGCTAGACGACCTTACCAACTTTTGGTCCTGGGCGGCGGCAATGGCGGCGGTGGCTAGGGTTTGGGTCGGCGATGAAGATGAGGACTGGCTTGCAAGCAAGTGACCGATCACCTTTTTTGGTGATGGGCAGCGGGCCTTATCCAGCGTTTGAACTGACCGCACTGGTGGGTCCTGCCTGGGGCTCAAACAATTCAGGTTAGCACCGCCTTACGTAGCGTGGGCTCGAGTTCCCGAGTACCGGCGGCTTTACACATAGGCACCATTTGCCACGACGGAAAACCTCAACGCGGGATTAGAGGCGCCCACGCACGGTCAGCAGGGACACGCGTCCAATAACAGGAGGTGCCGTATCTATATGCGGCCGCAAGAAACCCGCGTTGCTCCACGCCGTTGCACTCCGCTGCGTGCGAGGCGACGTCCGCCACAGCTCGTTCGGCATGGCTCTTCCCCTCCGACCATGTGCGCGTCCAGCTAGCGCACCATCTCGAGCACCTGCACCAGCGCGCCCCTGGAGGTGGCCGCAAACTAGAGAGCTCTGCCACCTCGAAGGGATCTCAAATTCCTTTACGGCGTTCCATTGAATCAATTCCATCACAACAGCAGGATGAGCGTGCTTGGCATTCGATTCCACAACCGCAACAAAATTCTCCACGGCCTTCTACAATCCCAATCGCACATCGGATCAATTTGGTCCGCAAAATTTCTCCAATCCCAAACGAACGAGCGCGAATTGGTGCAGATGGCGGCGGCGTTAGCTCATGGAGCGGCTCGCCCTTGCCCTGGCCTGCTCCTCAAGCCGCGTTCGTCCCGCCCGCCGGCGCTGCCGCTTGCCCCGGTGTTGACGGTGCAAAAATCATGAATTCACCATCAACATAACGGTAAATAAAAAGCTAATCACCAAGATTCTATGCATAGTAGTTAGGAATTAACATACTTCCACGAATTTTGGTGAATTTTGGATGTAGGAGTGAATAATGGAGGAAACTGGCCCTGACTCGAAAAAAAGTATATGGTGAGTGCCACCCATATATTATGTACCCCTTTTACCCCCGTCTTAAGTAAGGTATCGTTATTTCGCATAATAGTATCTACTTTGTTACATTTTCAACTTCCTATCGCTCTACTTCCCTGAGGAAAATATAAATACGATAACCCTGGAATACTCCTAGGTGAAATGCTACAATGGTGTTCCGTGCGCTTGTGGAATTAATGCAAAATTAATTATGCACATATTCACCGCCAACAAGCATTTCTGGCACCGTTGCCGGGGAAGTAGCAGCTAGGATTTTGAAGTATAACATTGTATACTATTGTGAAAGTAACTTTACTTACTTTTGTGGGCTTACCCTTGTCCTGTTTTCTTGTTGTGGACTTTTAAACAGGACCGTGCATGACAGGTTTCGACCTACCAGAAAACTTCCACTCCGACCCAGAGCTGTTCTTGAGAAAGGCAAGACTCACCCCTCCTTCCGCACGTACGACGTCCAAAGCTCTGGCTGTCGAAGGATCCACTCCACCGGTCATCGACCTACCCACCTCAACCTCAACCAACAACAACATGGGTGAGCCGGTCGAGAAGTCGATCCATGAGTTCTCCGCACCGAACATGGAGAACATCCGCGTGGAACACCTCCCGCGCATCAACAACAAGGACTACGAGCTCAAGCCGGCCTTGCTCAACATGATCTTGGCCAGTCCTTTCTGTGGCAAATCTTCGGAGGATGCAAACTCTCACCTCCAGCGGTTCTTGATGACGTGCAACACGTTTGCACGCAAGGATCAATCTCAAGAAGAGATTCGCTTGAAGCTCTTTCCATTCTCACTATTGGGAAAGGCCTTGCAATGGTTCTACACGAACATTGAGGATCTCAACACCTGGGAGGCATGCTCAAATGCCTTCCTCGCTAAGTTCTTCCCACCGGGCAAGACAACTGCCCTGCGCAACAAGATTACGGGCTTCCAACAGCTCGCAGATGGGTCCATCTCTGAAGCATGGACAAGGATGCAGGACTACGTGCTTGCATGCCCACATCATGGCATGGAGCCTTGGCTCCTCATCCAAAGCTTCTACCATGGATTGAAGCCTACCGCACGGGAGCATCTCGACGCCGCTTCAGGCGGCTCTTTCTTCTCTCTTAGCGTGACGAACGCTAAGAAATTGATTGAGAAGGTGGTGGCCAACCAAAGCCACGATGAACGTCAAGTGTTCCCAAGCAAGAGACGTGGAGTACATCAAGTGGAGGCCTTGGACATGCTTGCTCTCAAGCTTGATCAAGTCCTTGAGAAGATGAAGACTCCGCAAGATCTGCAGGTTGCGAATTCCCGCATGACGTGTGAAGAGTGTGGCAACACGGGGCACCTGGGAATTCATTGCCCCAACGCTATGGAGGAATGCAACTTCCTCAACAATGGCAATGGATTCCGCCCCCAGAACAACTACGGTTGGAACTCCAAGCCCGACCTCTCCTTCAACAGAAATCAGGGAGGTAATGGTAATGGTAACGGTAATTTCTCTCGCTTTGAGCCCTCTATCAAGGAGGTAGTGCTTGGCCAAGTTAAGATCAATGATGGCATTAGTAAGAAATTTATTTCTACTGATAAGGCCTTGGAAAGCATAGATGCTAAGCTAGAGTCGTTCAGCACTGCGCTGCAAAACCAGCTAAGCCATAATAAAATGCTAGAAACGCAAATTGCGCAAATTGCCTCAGCTGTGCAGCCTCCAAGGATGGGTAGACTCGAGGGGCATCCTGAAGTCAACTCCAAGGAGATTGTAAATGCAGTGACAACCAGGGGTGGACGTGGAACGGTGGACCCACCATACCCCGAAGGTGCAGGGAAAAAGACAACCAAACCACCTCCCAAGGAGAAAGTCATCAAGAACGTTCCCGAACAGAAGGTCCCTGAAAAGAAAGTTCCTGAAGAACAGGTCCCTGAACAACAAGAAGCCGTAGGAGAGAGCTCCGCTGAGGAATTGATGCAACCTCCAGCCGTCGAGCAAGCTCTACCAAGAGCGGCCCCTCACGAGTACTTCGGTACAACAAGACTGCGTTTCCCTCACAGCAGGAAGAAGCTAACCGTTGATGAGCGTTTTGATAAATTTATTGAGGCCATTAGGCATATATATGTGCACATCCCTTTGCTCGATGCCATGCAGGTTCCTACCTACACTAGGTATTTCAGGGATATCCTCAACAACAAGCGCCCAATCCCAGCAATGGAAGTGGTGAAGCTAACTGAAGAATGCAGTGCAGCCATCCTGAACACCCTACCAGAAAAGAAGAAGGACCCTGGATGTCCTACCATACCGTGCTCAATTGGCAGCCAGCATTTCTCTCAGGCACTATGTGACTTGGGCGCAAGCATGAGCGTCATGCCAAAGTTGGTATACGACAAGATAAATTGTCCATTAACCCCGACGGCCATGTGCTTGCAACTCGCGGATCAGTCAGTCTGGAATAGCCGAAGACGTCCCTGTGCAGATAAGGAATTTCTTCGTCCCCGTCGACTTCGTCGTATTGGATATGGAGGTGGATGTCAAAACTCCTCTCATCCTTGGGAGGCCGTTCTTGAGCACTACCAACGCCAATATCGATGTGGGGGCCGGAGAAATACACTTGGATTTCAACGACAGGGAAGAAACATTCAACTTCAAGCCTAAAGTTGTGCAGTGCAACCAAGTGAGGGTCTTCTATGGAAAGAACCCGGGAGAAGTGGAGAAGATTGAAATCACTCCACCCATGCCGCAGCCAGACCAGCTCATCACACACATGAGGAACTACCTGGCAAGAGAAATGGAAAGACGGCCAGCCAATTATTGGAGAAGTCCGAAGAAAGTACCCGCGCAGCCCAAGACGCCACAAGCACCCTCAGCACTTCAAGAAGCAACAGGCGAGTCGAAGTCGCTAAGGAGGAGGAGAGCTAGACGTGCCAAGAACAAACGGGCAGCAAAGGTACCCACAGAGGAGAGTACAACATTGGCGCCTACAACAATGGTTGCCGCCACAAGCACTAAGAAGACAACCAAAGTGTGGCGGAAGAAAGAAGGAACCTCTACATCGCCCGATTCTCCGGCGAGCGAGGTCCAATCGAGCTGAACAAGAAGGAAAACGTCTAGCTCAAAGACGTAAAAATGAGAGCCCTCCGATTGGGGAGGCCATCCCAATCGTTATCCTTTAGCCAGGCCTGGCACTTGCTTTTTCATTAAACTTAGAAAACAAAATAAAAATTATAAATTATAAAAATACCAAAAATAGTAAGGTTCCCGGCGATGTCCACTAGGGGCTAGCCATTTGTATCAACCTCATTCTTTTTGCAGGTACAAGAAGGATGGAGGAGGCGGCCTATTCAAGCTTAAGCCTTGCAAAGGCTCAAGCTTGGGGAGGACCCGCAGGTAAGTCGGTGATTCAATACAAGCTTAAGTCTCGCAAAGACTCAAGCTTGGGGAGGACCGCCAGGTAAATATTTCTAACGATTAATAAAACACTCCCTGTTTTGAATAAAGATGCAAGAATCTTGGTGATTGCTACACTTAAAAGAAATGATAATTAGTTACATGATAGCTCCCCTTGTGTCGCATTGATGCAACCTCTACTCCTGACGTGTGTTATTTATACTTGAGTATAGTCACATCACTTGTGTTGCTACATTTTGTGGGTTGCATACATCACACCAAGTCTAAGCATTGTGAACTATGATATGGCATGATTAGGTTTGCAGTTCTTAGCATGGTAAAAGTTCACATCGCCTGTGCTGCCGTTCGCCAACGCTACCGTGTCCATGTTCGCCCACGCGTCACCGCGGCTCGTCCCGCGCCGCCGACGCCACTCGCCGCAGCTCGTCCTGCCCACGCGCCGCTGCACCGCTCGCCCGCGCCAACGTGTCGATTGATGCTCGCTCGCAACAGAGTTGGTGGATGCGACGTTGGGCGGGCCAGCGAGCTGGGGGAAGCAGGGCTCCATGCCGTCGAGGGACTTGCAGTAGTAGTTGCTGTCAGCATCGGAAGGGACGGGCAACTTGGCCACCGTGCTAGGGCGGGAGACCTTGAGCTCGCGGAGGATGGCCTTGTAAAATGGATTGAAGCGTTGCACCTTTGACGTGCACGCCCTGCATGTTATATAGCTGGCTCTAGGCTCAGCAGATAAGGATTACAACATGATTTGAATACAACATGATCTTAACAGATCAACTACTTATCTCCACACGCATGATACTTGGACTACACGCATACGCGTCTACAACAGAAGATATCTATCGTATCAGATAGCTTTTATCTCTAACACCCTCCCTCAATCATAACTTATCTAAGTTGAGATTGCGTTGAAACTCTTGGAACTTGCCAACCGAGAGAGCTTTGGTAAAGCCATCTGCCACTTGATCATGCGTAGAGATGTAATGTATCTTCAGAAGTTTCTATGCTACTTGCTCTCGAACAAAATGAAAATCCACTTCGATATGTTTAGTTCTTCCATGAAAAACTGGATTTGCAGAGAGATATGTAGCACCTATGTTATCACACCATAACTTCGCTGCAGTTGAACTCTTCACACCAATTTCTCTAAGCAAAGTTTGTATCCAAATGATTTCTGCCGTAGCATTAGCAAGAGCTTTGTACTCAGCCTCGGTACTTGATCGTGATACAGTGGCCTGCTTCTTTGCACTCCATGAAACTAAGTTTCTGCCAAAGAAGATAGCAAACCCTCCTGTAGAGCGTCTGTCATCCAAACACCCCGCCCAATCAGCGTCGGAAAATCCACTCACGGTTGATGACAATGACTTGGTAATCTTCAGTCCAAGGCCACGAGTTGCTTTCAAGTATCGCAAGATCCTCTTCACAGCTGTCCAATGACAAGTAGTTGGTGAGTGCAAGTATTGACATACTTTGTTTACCACAAAGGATATATCTGGCCTGGTCAGTGTCAAATACTATAATGTACCAACAATGCTTCTATAGCTTGTCGCATCTGCAGGCCCCAGTGCACTTCCTTGTTCAACAGACAATTTCTGACTTGTGGACAGTGGAGAGTTGACACCTTTGCACGTCATCATGTTGACTTTCCTCAAGAGATCAGTCGTGTATTTTTCTTGGGACAGTAATATGCCATTCTGAATCTTCTTCACTTCGATCCCTTGAAAATAATGAAGCTCGCCAAGGTCTTTTAATGCAAAATCCAACTTAAGATCCTTGAGAAGAGCTTCTGTGGCTTCAGCAACTGAACTCACCACTATAATATCATCGACATAGATCAACATGAACATGACAACATTGCCTTTCCTGTAGTAGAATAAGGAAGTATCGGCCTTAGAAGCTTTGAACCCAAGCTCCAACAATTTGGAACTTAACCTATGATACCAAGCTCTTGGGGCTTGTTTCAAGCCATAGAGTGCCTTATCAAGCTTGCACACAAAATTAGGTTTCAATATATCCTCAAATCCTAGCGGTTGCTTCATAAACACATCTTCCTCTAGAATGCCATGTGTTGGAGTTAATGCCGAAGGCTCACTAAATCATGCGAAGGGTACTTCTTACCGAGTGAGGGTATCTGAAGACATAGCGAAGGGTGTTGAGCAAGAGTCAGTCTAAAGCCTAAACTCTAGGAGACGTAACGGAATTGCCCAATGGCATCGCTGTAATTTTGACCTTTCCACTCCCTATAAATATGGAGGGAACAGCTCCTGTAATGACATCTGTTTTTCGAGCCTCAAGCCAAAGACACATCATTTACTCTGTCCACTTTTCTTTGTCATCCCTCAACCCCTTCGCCCAGCACCGCGGACGATTGGGGGCTTCAGAACGACGCATAACGTAAGACCCGAGGAACAGCCTGGGCAGCTGAACCAAGTCCAGCATCGCGGACATTTCAGGAGGGCTTCGCTAAGGAGCTCAAGGACTTCGGGGTGTTGAGAAGACTTCGCCAGGAGCAATCCGAGGGCTCAAGACGCCAGGAGAGTTTCGCAAGGACGCAATCATCACACACTCTTCGTTGGAGGGCTTCGCCGAGTCGAACAAGACCTTCGATCCCCCAACATTTGGCGTCGTCACGCGGGGCGAACCCACGACCACGTTTACAACTCAAGATGGCCAAAGGCAGATCATTGAAGACAATAGATGCCGAAACACAATGCGCTGAGATTGAAAAGGAAAAACAAGCTAGAGAAGAAGAAGCCAAAGTCGCCAGAGAACAAGAAGCACATGCCGAAGCAGCACGAGCCGAGGAGGCTGCTCGAGCCGAAGAGGCTGCAAGACAAGAGGAAGCTCTAAGGCAGGAGGAAGCTCAGAGAGGAATACAAAACAACATCAGAGACGCTTCGCAGGTGGGAAACGTCCTTCCGGAGGGTGACGAAACAGCAGACAATGAAGCAGATTCTATAGCAGAACGACTTCGCATCATAGAGCAAGAAAGGCTTGAGAGGGAAAAACGCTTGGTAATCGTAGAAAAGAAGTCCAAACTAAAGATAGACATGCTGCAGAAGATAAGGCAAACACAGAGGGACATTGATGAAAGGCTGAACCAAGTAAACGAAGATATGAACAACCTGAAGAAGCTAAGTCAGAATCATCCAAAAAAGACGCAAAAGCAGAACGAAGGGAAGGTGGTCTACGAAGTAAGCAGCACAAGCAAAGATGTTCAACCAACTTCAATGTTCAATGAAAATTCACCGCTAAGCGAAGAACTTCAAAACGAACCCTGGCCCTTCAACTTCAAGATGTCAAAAATTAAAGCATATCAAGGGAAGTCTGATCCAAGAGAATTCTTGATGTCCTTCGAAGCTACAGTAGAATCCGGCGGAGGCACAAATTCCACATACGCGAAGGCACTGGTGATGGCAATCGAAGGCACAGCCAAAACATGGTTCTCCACCTTAGAACCGGGATCAATCAATTCATGGTCCGAATTGAGAAAGGAGTTTCCAAGCTGAAGAGGTGCATCAAGGAAAATTATTCTCTTGCAAGCAAAGGAGCGATGAAAGCCTCAGAGAATATATGCAGAGATTCATGGAGATCAAATCGAAGGCTAGCCTTGATGGAAGGACTGAGGTCTGGCCCTTTCCACTCTTTGCTGGCAAGGAAGAAGCCTACCACAATCTTTGGACTACTTGACATCTTCGAAAAGTATGCAAGGTCAGATGATGAATTTAGAAGAAAGAAGGACGATGAAAAGAAGCAAACTCAGGAGCAAAGAGACGAGAAAAAGCTAAAGAAGACAGAGAATCAAGCCGAAATCGAAGGCATGACGAAAACAAAGAAAACACTAGAGACCACAGCAGTCGAAGGGTACACAATCTCGAAAACAGAGAGGAAAGAGGAGATGAGAAGAGAACCAGAGAGGACGAAAAGGAAAAGGGCGAAGTAACCATGACAAAGATCATGAGGAAAGAAGCAGAGACGGTGACAACAAATCCAACTCCCGCACCGTGTTTTGCGAACTGCACGGCGAAGGTAAAGGGCACACAACTAAACAATGCCGAGACTTCCTGTCATACAAGCAGAATTGGCTAGCAAACAGGGAAGCAAAGAAAGCCATTCGTCACATCGGTAACTTTCGTGAAGACTGGTCCCAAAGCAACACTCGTTCAATCTATCCTTCGCATTCTGTAAATCATGTGGTCAACTACCCAACAAAAGCTTCGCAGCAACTACAACAGCACAATTATCATCAACCACAAAGTTTGGCAGTGCTTCCACCACCACCAGAGACGAATCATCAAAACAACGTAAGGCAATCAGAAGCCAACAGTGAGGTGCGAAGGCAAAGAATAAATGCCATTACTGGAGGATCCACACAGCAGCTAGACTCAAGGAGGGCCAGAAAAGAACACATGCGAAGGGTTCAACACGTCTCTTCGGGGACTCCTTTTGTCAAGACAAGGTGGTCTCATGTTGATATAACCTTCGGAGAAGAAGATGCAAGAAATCTGGACCAACCGCATTTAGACCCATTGGTGATCCAAGCAAACATCAAGGGATTCGATGTCCTCAGAATACTGATCGATGGAGGAAGCTCAGCTGACATCCTCTTCGCTTCAACTTTAAGAAGAATGGACCTGGAAAACGAAACTCTTCAACCAGCAGGAATTCTTTTGATCGGTTTCACAGGAAAGATAATCCAGACGATGGGGAAAATCGAACTACCAGGAACCTTCGGAGAAGGAGAAAACGCAAGAACTGAAGATGTGACCTTCGATGTGGTTGACCTCATTTACCCTTACAACGCAATCTTCGGGAGAGGATCAATTAACAAGTTAGAAGCTGTCATACATCAAGCCTATCTATGCATGAAAATTCCGGGACTAATCTCTGTGATTAGGGTCTTCGGGGATCAGCTGCAAGCAAGAGCCATTGAAGACAATGAAACTCCTGGAAGGAAGAATATCCATCTCATAAGAGAAGAGCAAGATATACCAGCTTACAAGACCTTCGGCCTCAAGAACTCGGCAAGGATATTGCAAGACTTCATGAACCGCTACTACCAAGAGTCAACAGAATGACTCTTCGGTAGAGCGAACTTCGCTTATGTGTAAAACATAAAAGACATGCGGGGGGTGCGCTCTTTTTCCTCACGAGGGTAGCCCTGCGAAGGGTGTGAGGTTTTTTAACGAGGCACCCTCTAAGACTGTATTACAGTTTTATAATTACTTTTTACCCTCAAAATTCCAGAGTAATTTGCAGAGGAGCCTTATCAAAAGGCAAAGCCACGAGCTTAACAAACAAATTCAGGCAGAAAGCCTAGAACAAAGCGAAGGGTACACCAAAGCAGAACTTGGTGTAACCCAGCTTCGAGGCAACGTGTTATAAGAAATAACACAGATCCCTCAGATACAAAAGTATCACAAAAACTTGTTATCTGGACTCCAAAAAACGGAAAACCAGAACAAGCAAGTGAAGCCATGGCCTCAAAGTGAGAAGCCACCGGCTAAAAACCATCAGGCCCAAGGCCTAGAACGAAGGAAAATCGGACGAAAAAGTCTAACAATATGCGAAGGGCAAACCAATTTGGTACATCCCAAATTCGAGGTCTTATATCATAAAAAAAATGATACCAAGCTCCCAAGTTACAAATCGAAGGCATTAAGACAAATCATGGAATTGAACTTTTCCTTTAAAGTCTTGCCTCAGAGTGAAAGATATCACAAAAAAGCTAAGACGTATGAGAGAAAAGCCTAAGCGAAGGCATAATCTCTCCCAAAGACTGGAAAAAAAAATTCAGTAAAGAATGCCTTCGCAGGGCATAGATCCAAACGCAAGTTTCAAGCGTGAAAACTTCAATCTTCACAAGAAAACAGAAGGTCATCACGCAAGAAGCAGAAGCTTCACAAGGATATTAAAGAAACCTATTCTAGAGCGAAGCAAGCCGAAGAGGATTTCTTCAAAAAATAACTCAAAAGCATAATTCATTCAAGGAGAACCATCGTCAGGCTCTTGCTTTATAATAAGACCTAACTCTAATAGCATCTGACATACAACGCTAAACTCGTTAATGTCATATCCGCTCGAAGGCGAATAAGGCCTTTGAAAAACGGGATCTACTACCCCGGAAGAAATCATTCGCTCAACATGCGAAGCAGCGCCAAAAGGCGAAGAAGGGTCTTCAATATAAACAGGAGGATCACGACGGCGAAGGCCGCTACTCTTCTTCTTGGTTGTACCATGGCTGCTCGAAGAACCGCCACGAGGGCGGCGTCCACGAGATCTTCGCTTTGTCCAGCCCTGATGCCCTTCGAAAACATCATCATCAGGGCGGTAAACTCTACCAATAGCCACAAGGCTTCCTAGAGGAAAAATGAGGGGACCTTCACCCCCTTCGACGGGGGACAAAGGGTCCGACTCGCTAGATAGGTCAATCTCTAAAAGAGAACTGAATATCTCAATTGGAGGCTCATTACGAGCCAAATTATGAGAAGAAGGCTCCGGAGTTGCAAACTCGCTCAGAGAAACGTCAGACGAAGACTCCGGAGCAGCACACTTCCCTGACACAACATCAGAAGAAGCCTTCAGAGTGGCAAACTCGCTCAAAGAAACGTCAGACAAAGATTCCGGAGAAGCACACTTCTCTAACACAATGTCAGAAGAAACCTTCGGAATGGCAAGCTCACTCAAGGAAATGTCAGAAGAATCCTAAAAATCCAAAGCCAAACAAATATTAAAAGTACAAACAATAACAAGTTTACAACACATGTCTTCACGACACTCTCAGCAAATACATGTCCGAAAGGGTAACATCCCATACAAATCAAACATAAAGAGTTTATACCTCACTCTGAGGCTGCTGGCCGATAGAGAGAACCCTGTTCCAGAAAGACTCGTCAATATTATTAGCAAACTTGATGAGGGCTCCGATCAAAGCAGGAGGCGTACTGTCAGTAGTAGCAAAGGAAAAAGAGTCATCGATAGCCTTCGCCAAGGCATCACTCCCTCCATCTTCGAGCGAGTGAAGAACATCCCGAACGGCAAGTTGCACAGCATTCTTCGAAAAAGCTCTGCAAGCTTCAATGACATAAGGGATGTTGGCATTAAGCCAACCTTGGTAATGCTCAGTCGAAGCATCTTCAGGCAGCAGATCAGGTGCTGCCCCAACAGAAACAAGGGCATCTCGAACCTGACCACAAACGTCAGCCAGTCGAAGCTCTTCAGCCTTTACAAGACCAGCAAGCTCTTGATCAGCAGCATCAATCTTGGCAATAAGGTCTTCGTTATTTTTTACAGCCTTCGCAAGGGACGCATCCAAGTCTTCAACCTGCTTGTCCAAAGAAGCCACCTTCGCCTCAAACTCCTCGGCAGACTTAACGAGCACCTCTTTCTCTGAACCAAGTTCAGCCAAGCGTTTCTCGCTAAGAGCAAGTGCATCTTCTTTCTCCTTGACCTTCGTCTCAAGGGCAGCGAGATCCTTGCGAAGAGTATCACGATCACTCTTCATCTTCGACAGCTCCCGATACTGGCGAAGGGAAGCATGGGTAATAGCGAGAGTCTGCCAAAAAGAAGAAGAAATCAGAGCAAACAAGGCTATTAACGAAGTACAAAAAAGAAGAAGAAGAGAGACAACTCACCTTCACTTGCGAAGACAATAAAGACTTATATAGGGCATCTCCACCCTGCAACATCAGCTCTTCCTCCACTTGGGGAAGCCGAATCCTGTTAGCAGCAGCAACAAAAGGCTCAGCAGCCTGAGCACTCATGACGAAGGTGTTAGCTGGAACCTCGTCACAAGCAAGCGAAGACCCCTCGGCAGCTTCAACAGAATCAAAAGTCACGTCAAAAGGGAGAAACTCCTCTTGCATCGCCTCAAAAACAGAATGTAGAAAAAATTCACCACCTGCCGAAGGGCTAAGAATACCACGGGGTTGAACATGAGGCTCTAACGGGAGCTGAACAGCAGAGCGATCTGAAAGAGTCACCAAGTTAGCAGCCATCTGGCGAAGCTCAGACATATTAAGTAATGAAAGGTGACAACTCGAAACAGCACCTTCACCCACAGCCTTGTCCCGAATCTAGGCCTCACCCGAAGCCTCATGAGCGCCAGCCCGGGTCTTGTCCTGGATCTTAGCCTTCAATCCAGGTGCGACGGGCACAATTACACCCGCTTCGGCATCCTTGTCCTGGATCTTAGCCTTCGATCCAGCAGTACTAGGTGCGGTCGCAACAGCCTTCGCACCTTTGTCCTGGGTCTTGGCCTTCTCAGAAGTCATAAATTTGCCAGCGTCAGCTGAAGAAGAAGAAGAACCCTTCGCGGGACCAGCAAGGCTCTTCGAAGGAGTTTCTTTTAAAACCGATAAAGTTTTACCAGAACTCTGATTTCCACCCTTCGGACCAGTAATAACATCCATCAAGTTATACACCTTAGGAGGCCGAAACGACATGGCTGGTTTATCAGAAACCGGCCGAGTTGCTGAATCCTTCGAAGAAGAAACATGAGCCTTCGAAGGGGGCTCCGAAGCAATGGCGACACTAGTCATTTGAGGACAAACCTCATTGACAGCCTTATCAGAACCATCCTTGGAAGACGACTTATGAACCTTCGCTTTCTTCCTAACATTTTCTTCATTGGATCTCCGATCATTAGGCATCTTGAAAAAAAGTGCGAGAAAGGGATCTCTAATGGTGCGAAGGTAGGAGTGAAAGTGAAAACAGTGAAGACAAGAGCTTACAAAAGCGAAAATAGCGCGAGGAAAAAAGGCAATCACTACGGATATATATAGAGTTAAGCAGAGCATCGAGAATCGAGAAAAAAGTACATACCAAAAACGACAAGCACGTGCATGAGTCAGGAGAGCACACGACATAATCTTAATTATAATAATAATTGTTTCTGACCTAGGTTTTACCAAAGTACATCAACAATTGAGGGCTAATGTTGGAGTTAATGCCGAAGGCTCACTGAATCATGCGAAGGGTACTTGTTACCGAGCGAGGGTATCTGAAGACATAGCGAAGGGTGTTGAGCAAGAGTCAGTCTAAAGCCTAAACTCTAGGAGACGTAACGGAATTGCCCAATGGCATCGCTGTAATTTTGACCTTTCCTCTCCCTATAAATATGGAGGGAATAGCTCCTGTAATGACATCTGTTTTTCGGGCCTCGAGCCAAAGACACATCATTTACTCTGTCCACTTTTCTTTGTCATCCCTCAACCCCTTCGCCCAGCACCGCGGACGATTGGGGGCTTCGGAACGATGCATAACGTAAGGCCCGAGGAACAGCCTGGGCAGTTGAACCAAGTCCAGCATCGCGGACATTTCAGGAAGGCTTCGCCAAGGAGCTCAAGGACTTCAGGGTGTTGAAAAGACTTCACCAGGAGCAATCCGAGGGCTGAAGATGCCAGGAGAGCTTCGCAAGGACGCAATCATCACACACTCTTCGTTGGAGGGCTTCGCCGAGTCGAACAAGACCTCCAATCCCCCAACACCATGCAAAAACACATTCTGCACATCCAGTTGGCGAAGATTCCAGCCTTGAGAAACAGCTAGAGATAATATGAGGCGAATTGTGGTGGCTTTCACAACAGGACTGAAAGTGTCCTCGTAATCCAACCCAAATCGTTGTTTGAAGCCTTTTGCCACTAATCTTGCTTTGTAGCGATCAATTGTCCCATCTGATTTTCTCTTGACCTTATACACCCACTTGCAATCAATTAGATTGTATCCCTTCTGTGGAGGAACCAGGTGCCAGGTTTTATTCCTTTGAAGTGCTCCAAACTCTTCTTCCATTGCTAGCTTCCATTTTGGATCATCCAAAGCCTCAGCCACGGTGCACGGTTCACCAGAAGCAACCAACAGTCCAGAGCATGGATAATGCACTGTGCCATCAGTATATGTCTTCGGCTTTCGAATCCCATGCTGAAGTCGAGTGGAACATGCTGGTGGAGGAGCAATCTGTGGTTCGTCAGCGGCGGCAGCATTAGTTGGTGCAGAAGATCCCTCCCTCGCCGCAGAGGATCTGAGGCCAGCAGCCGCATCCAATGAGGACACAGGCACAGGCATCGTTGCCGCAGACGATCCAGGAGCCTGATCAGTTACGGTCGGGGCAGATGAAGAGGGCCCAGCCGCAGTCGTCGTGGCGCGCGGAGGTTGGATGGAAGACGACTGCGGGTTGGACGCTTCTGGCGCGGACTCCGGAGGAGATGCGATCGGTTCTGTCACCGTACTGGATGCCGGATCCGAGGCAGATGCGCCTGGAAACCGACGCGGGTCAGGTTCGGGATTGGTGCTTGCCATTTCCTGCGCACAGTCAACGTTGTCTCCTTCCAAAACTGGTAAGTCTGATACATTAGTCAAATTAGCATCAGTAAATGGAATATTAGACATATGATCAGGACTATGAGCATCCACAGAGCCGCTGGGATTGACCAAGGTAGAAGGAAGAAGAAGAATTTCAGAACGGAGTCGTGCTCCTGCATTTGATATTGAGATTGGCAAATGGAAAGACTGCCTCGTCAAATACAACATCCCGGGAGATATAAATTCTACCTGTGGAGATATCCAAACATTTAAAACCCTTATGCAATGTGCTATATCCAAGGAAAGAGCATTGTTTAGATCGAATCTCTAACTTCCTAGAGTTATAGGGACGTAAATTGCCACACCGCACATCCAAAAACACGCAGAGAATTATAATCAGGGGTTTGATCAAAAAGTTCTCAAGAGGGGTAGCATAACTAAGAACTTTTGTGGGTGTGCGATTAATGAGGTGTGCGGCGGTTAGGAAGGCTTCATCCCAAAATTTTAAGGACATGGATGCATGGGCTAATAGAGATAGACCCACTTCGACAATATGTCGATGTTTTTGTTCTGCAGCACCATTTCTGCTGATGGGCATGAGGGCAAGAGACTAGATGTGTGATGCCAATGCGTGTGAAAAAGGAATGGACCTTCTGATACTCACCGCCCCAGTCAGTTTGTACCGAAATAATTTTCCTATTGAATAGGCGCTCAACATGATTCTGAAAATCGTGGAACTTTTGAAATACTTCACATTTATATCTTAACAAGTAGACCCACGTGAACTTGCTGAAATCATCTATGAAGCTGACATAGTAATTAAATCGGCCAAAAGAATTGGGTGCAGGACCCCACATGTCAGAGAACACGAGTTGCAAAGGCACACTTGAGATACTCAAAGATTTAGGATATGGTAATTGATGGCTCTTGGCCATTTGACACGAATCACAAACCGACTCTGAACTAGCATCACTAATGCAAGGCAAACCATGCTTATTGATCACACGACTAACAATGGAATGAGAGGGGTGGCCTAAGCGACTATGTTAGCGTGCCGACGATGGTTTGACAGCGACATGTGCTTGTTTATTGTTGAGCTTGAACGACGAAGATGGAAACGGGTAGAGACCCCCTCGGGAATGTCCTTTAAGAAGAACCTTCCTCGTGTCCAGATCCTTGACCAAAAAATAGCGTGGGTGAAATTCCATGAAAGCATGATTATCATTAGTGAACCGATGAACAGATACTAGATTCTTAGTGGTTTGAGGAACGTGAAGGACATTATTCAATTGGAAATTGCGACTAGGTGAATGCAAGATAGCTTGACCAACATGTTTAATATCCGTACCTGAGCCATTGGCTGAATGGATCTGTTCTTTGCCACTGTACCTATCACGTATAACGAGTTTGTCAAGCTCGGATGTGATATGATCAGTAGCGCCGGAGTCGCCGTACCACAGTGGATCTCCTCCCTTGGAACTTGTTGCAGCTGCAGCCCTCCCCTTCTCCGGGACATAATCCTCGTCAAACCTGTACCAACAGTCAAGAGCACTGTGGCCAGGTCTATCGTAAACTTGACAGCGAGGCTTGTTGGAGTTGTTGGTGGAGTTGCCGGCGCCGCCCTTGTTGGAGACATTGCCGCGACCACGACCAGGATTGGTGCGGCCGCGACCTCGGCCCCGTGCATTGCCACCACCGCGGCCATGAGATGCAGCGTTGACCGAGTGCTGGGACGAGCCTTCGTGAAGAAGATCTAGCCTCGTTTCGAAGCTGAGCAGCTGACTGTAAACTTCTGCCGCGGTGACTGAGTCACGCTGCGCCAGAACAGAGGAGACAACCGGGTAGTACTCGAGGTCGAGCCCGGCAAGAAGATAGGAGACGAGTTCTTCATCTCCAAGAGGCTTGCCAGCGGAAGCCATCTCATGACTGAGCATTTTCATCTTGGAGTAGTACTCAGTGACGGTCATGTTGCCCTTTTGCGTGGTCGCGAGGGCGATGCGGGTGTTCACAGAACACGCCCGCGTCTGGGAGGAGTACATGGACTCGATCTGCTCCCAGAGCTACTGTGCAGTCTTGCAGTGGGCGACTTGGCCCATGACTTCTCTTGACAGGGACGAGACGAGGTAGGACAGGACGTGTTGGTCCTGCGCTACCCACTGCACGTGTTCCGGGTTCGGCAGCTTGGCGTCTTTGCCGTCCACCTTGCCATCGATCTCCTTCGGCGGCTTGACGACGGTGCCGTCGAGGAATCCTGCGAGCTGAGCAGCACGCAGAGCCGGCAGCACTTGCAGCTGCCAGATCAGGTGGTTGTTCTTCGAGAGCTTCTCGGTGACCGGCAACCCTAGGGAGTTGCCGGCGACGGCGGCAACAGAGGATGTGGACGCCATCTGGATGTGTTGTAGAGGCTAGGCTCTTGATACCATGTAAAATGGATTGAAGCGTTGCACCTTTGACGTGCACGCCCTGCATGTTATATAGCTGGCTCTAGGCTCAGCAGATAAGGATTACAACATGATTTGAATACAACATGATCTTAACAGATCAACTACTTATCTCTACACGCATGATACTTGGACTACACGCATACGCGTTTACAACAGAAGATATCTATCGTATCAGATAGCTTTTATCTCTAACAGGCCTCCACCAAGGCCTCACGCTCGGCCGCGCCCCGCCTCCACGTGCCTCTGTGCCGCCGTCGTCCCACGCGCTGCGCGAAGACCAGCCCCGCCGCGGCCTGCCGCAGCTCCTCGGTGCACTCCCAGCGTGCCTCGACGAGCCGGGGAAGAAGTCGAGGGAGAAGGAGGAGATGGCTTCGTCGCTGCTCCTCCGCGTCGAACGCTGCTGCGCACCATCGCCCCTCGCGCCGTATAAATGCATTTGAGGAGAGAGGGAAGCCATTTTTGCGCCGTCTCTCTCCTCAAAGGCAAAGTGCGTCGTGTCTTTGCGCTGTCTGTTGGAGCTCGTTCGGTGAGGCCAAGCAATTTTGCTGCGCCAGGCCACTCCCTCCTCCCTAGCCATGACCTTGGCAACATGCATGCAAGCAACGATATCCTCTTCTGGTCAGAACTCTCCACTGCTAGCCATCAACTGCATAAGGTCGGAGCTGTATAGTGCTGCCACCATCAAATCCTCCGTCCATGGTGAATTGCTGGCCAATTACTCCTGTCCGTAGCTCCCAACGACCCTTATGCACGATCCTGACCATTTTTGGATCCAAATACACAGCCACCGGCGCCGGAATTGAAGATTTCGTTGCCGCAACTTTGATGTGGCGTCGGTGCCGAGCACGGAGCAAGAGCTGTAGCGGCTGTGCGTGGCGTAGAGGAGGGACTGTATGCGGCTAGGATGGAACGAGATCGGGACAGGATCCTATTGGGCGAAGACGGCTGCAGACCACCAGCTTATTGCGCCATTTCATCGAACACAAGACGCATAAGATGAACTTCGTGTTCGTGTGCTCGGAGTCGAGCTGCCGCTGCAGTCCATGAAGCGACAATCAAGTGCAAAACATGGGAGATAAGCCCATCCGTTGCAACAAAGACATCAAGCGCAAGCCTGTCCAAAGCTCGTCCGTGCCTCCGTGGGGCTTCGCATGCCAACCTGAGGGCGGTTGCCCAAGGACATCAAGCGAGGGCGGCGATGAGCACGTACGAGGGACTTACCCTACCACGCTTCTGACATTTATAAGCAGGTCCCAGCCGTCAGTGCAATGCCTATGCCCAGCTCAGCATGCCCGCGGTGGCAAAACAACCTTGCAAAACCACTCCAGGGGGTGAAGTGTCCGGTATTGAAAAGGTCAGGGTGTTAAAAATCTGATTTCAAAGTTTGGGGGGTTAAGTAGACCAACAACCATAGTTGAGGGGGTTATGTAGACTTATTCCTTTTGTATGGAAATATGCAAGTGAATTGTTTTACTATAATCGTTTTTTTAGGTTCACAGGCAATTGTTATTTTTTTGTTTTTTTGGATTCGCTTGACAAAGTAAATCATATGTATTGGATTGTTCAACTAATAGTACAAACATTCAAACCATATTTGCATCTTGCACATGCACGTTGCATGACTCAAGCTCAGGCCTGCTCATTCCGTTGATCCACATCTTTGTCAGTGTCATCAATTGTTGATGCCGCATGTAGTCATTTTAATCAAAAACCTTGTATGCCTTTTCAAGCATGATGTTACACAAACATCTGAATTATACTCTCGTCAAAGAAGAACCAACAACTGCTTCTCCAAGCCGATCTAGCTCATCACTATACTAAAGCTTTTCACTCATCACTGCGCGCTGTATATTTTACATCCTTGTTTTCTCTGCTCTGACCGTGACGTTCCACTCCTGTCAACACTGCAATCTAGAACTCTTCGCGTCACCAAGCCGCTACTCTCCATCCATGAATCTACAGCTCACCATGATCTAAAAATTCCACTATAAATTTCCTAATGCAAAATCCTTAACCGTCAGCTTTGCCAAATACGGAGAATGGCCACCACTTCCGACATGCATCGAGCAAGTCTATCTCCCATGCTTGGCTCCTGATCAGTGCCAAACAAAGATGGCATCGCAATTTCATCAAAGCCAATCAGTAGCCATCGTCGGATTAAAAGCCGATCATCCTCCTGATGACCATGTTGGCTGGTGTCCGCCGCTTGATGCTTGGAATCATCAAAATCATCGTGGCAACAATGCAAGCATGAAGGCTGCGAATGCCATCACAATTCTTGAGGCAATACAGATGTTATCTATGCTCGACTTGACTTCATGATAGCCATCACCAGCGTGCGACAATGTTTGCTATTTGTGGCAATACTGACGACACTGAGATAGCTAGTGCCGCCAGATCGAAATAATTCTCAAGTCCTGATTCTGGAAGAACGTTGCTTTGTTGATCAAGAGCAATCGGCGGCGTACAGCGTCGGACCTCTCATGGTGCTCACCCGAACGTTGCCCTCTTCGTCCGATGGAAAATGTCTCATTTATCTCAACATGTCGAACTCGAGAGATGTCGGGTGCTACTCTGCCGTCTGGTTCCAACTGTTGGCGCCAAAGCTGATTCCAACTGTTGGCGCCAAAGCTGCGTGACGCCACCTGATTGTCCAGGTCAAAATCAGATTGCCGCTAGCTTGGCAATCCTCTCCACCGTACTGCAGCCTGGTTCTCGATCGAGAACCCAACCGTCGACTCCGGCAGCTGCGTGACCGTGAGATCCGTATTAAGGTGTCAACATGAGCAAGTATTTATTTCCTAATCAATATCTAGTATTTATTTCCTTTGCCTCTGTCGTATGGAGTGTCGTGAAGGATCCCCAAACGGCTGAACTCTAGGTGCGTAACGTATTAGGACAAACTATTTTCTTCTCCCATGTACACATGACTCTTTCCTTCCTCAAACCGAGATTTATGACTCTTTTGCTATTTTGTGTTTGTGTTGGAGATGATGTCGAAGGCTCCCTGATTCATCCGAAGGGTAAATATGATCAACCGAAGGCTTCGGAAGAAACCGCGAAGGGTACTAAGCAGAAGCAAGTCTAAGCCTACAATTACGAGACGTAATAGAATCGGCTAATGGCACAACTGTAATAACAATCTTTCCTCCCCCTATAAATATGGAGGGAGGGGATCAGTAATGACATCTGTTTTTCGGACCGCGAGTCAAAGACATCTCATTTACTCCGTCCACATTTATCTGTCATCTCTAACCCCTTCGCCCGGCATCGCGGTTCGGTGTTACACATAACGAAAGACCCAAGGAACAGCCTGGGCAGACGAACCTTCGTTCGGCATCGCGGACACATCAGGAGGGCTTCGCCAAGGAGTCAACAGACGGCAAGGCGTCAAGAGGGCTTCTCAAGGGGACCATTGAACGTCAAGGCATTCCGAGAGCTTCGCAGCGACAAGACAACCAAGCACGACCTGTTGGAGGGCTTCCCTGAGTCCAACCGAGACCTTCGATACCCCAACATTTGGCGCCGTCCGTGGGCCGAACCCACGACCACGAACAAGATGGCCAGAGGCGAGTCTTCAAAAAGACAGATACCGAAGCACAACGCGCCGAGATCGAAGCAGAAAAAGAAAAACTCGCTAGAGAGGAAGAAGCCAGGATTGCTAAAGAAAAAGAAGAGCAGGCCGAACCGGCTCGAGCTGAGGAAGCAGCAAGACAAGAGGAAATCCTAAGAGGCGTGCAAGCTAGCAATGGCGAAGACCCTAACGCTGGAAACACCATTCCAGAGGATGAAGAAGTAGAAGACGAAGAAGCAGACTCCATAGCTGAACGACTCCGCGTTCTGGAACAGGAAAGGCTAGAAAGGGAGAAAAAACTGGTTACCATCGAGAGGAAGGCGAAGATAAAGATAGATATGCTGCAAAAGATAAGACAAACACAAAGGGAAATCAATGAAATGGATGACAAACTCAACCAATTCAACGAAGACATGGAAAACTTGAAGAAAATAGACCAGCAAAATCAGAACAAGCCTAAGAAGCAAACCGAAGGGAAGGTCGTCTATGAAGTAAGCAGCTCTGGTAAGGATGCTCACTCGCATATGACATTCAATGAAAACTCACCGTTAAGCGAAGAGCTACAGAACGAGCCATGGCCCATCAACTTCAAAAGTCATATTCAAGGGAATTTCTAATATCCTTCGAAGCTGCAATCGAATCTGGTGGAGGTACAAATTCAACATACGCGAAGGCACTAGTAATAGCAGTCGAAGGAACAGCTAAGACCTGGTTCTCCACTCTAGAGCTAGGGTCAATTAACTCATGGTCTGAGTTGTGAAGGGAATTCATAAACAATTTTTAAGGTTTTCAAGCCGAAGAAGTCCATCAAGGAAAATTATTCTCCAGCAAGCAAAAGAATGATGAAAGCCTCAGGGAATACATGCAAAGATTCATGGAAATTAAATCGAAGGCTAGAGGCGTGGAGGCTTCCACGGTCATCAATGCCCCAATGGAAGGCCTGAGAGCCGGCCCTTTCCACTCTTCGCTCGCAAGAAAGAAACCGGTCACAATATTCGGACTGCTCGATACCTTTGAAAGGTATGCAAGATCAGACGATGAATTCAGAAGGAAGAAAGACAATAAAAAGAAACAGTCGCAGCAGCTAAGGGATGAGAAAAAAGCCAAGGAAGACAAAGAATCAAGCCAAAGCCGAAGACATGATGAAAACAAAGAAAACTCAAGAGATCACAGCAGTCGAAGGGTCCACAATCTGGAAAATAGAGAGGAAAGAGGAGATGAAAAGAGAACCAGAGAAGATGAAAAAGGGAAGGAGCGAAGCAACCACGAAAAAGACCAGAAAGAAAGAAACAGAGACAGTAGTCAGAGAAGCAGCTCCCGCACCGTATTCAGTGAGTTACATGGCAAAGGCAAAGGGCATACAACAAAATAATGCCGTAACATTCAGTCATACAAGCAGAGCTGGCTCGCAAACAGGGAAGCAAAGAAAGCCATTCAACACACAAGCAACTACCGCGAAGACCGGTCACAAAACAACACACATCCAGCTTATCCTTCGCATTATGTAAATCATGTGGTCAATTACCCAAGAGAAGCTTCGCAGCAACTGCAACAGTATACTTATCATCAACCACAGAGTTTGGCTGCATTACCGCCACTACCAGAAACAAATCACTAGAACAATGGAAGGCATTCCAAAGCTAACAGCGGAGCTCAGAGACAAACAATAAATGCCATCACCGGAGGATCAACTCAGCAGCTGGACTCAAGAAGAGCCCGAAAAGAATATATGCGAAGAGTACAGCACGTCTCATCTGGAGCCCCGTTTGTCAAAACAAGATGGTCTCATGTTGACATAACCTTCGGAAAGGAAGATGTAAGAAATTTCGATCAACCACATTCAGATCCACTGGTGATCCAGGCAAATATCAAAGGCTTTGACGTCCTCAAGATATTGATCGATGGGAGAAGCTCTGCAGACATCCTCTTCGCTTCAACCTTCAGAAGAGTGAAACTGGAAAATGAAACGTTGCAACCAGCAGGGATCCCACTGGTCGGTTTCACTGAAAAAATAATCCAAGCAATGGGAAAAATCATCCTGCCAGTAACATTTGGCGAAGGAGAAAATGCAAGAACAGAAGACGTAATTTACCAGTGCAATTTAATTTTCCAACTCGATCGATGTGCCGAATTGTGTGGGCTAATTATCCGTCATTTCAAATGTTTTGAAGCTAGTATGCGAGGTCGTACGTCACCTGCAGAGTGCAGACGGCAACGCTCGTCGCTGAACTTGACCACATGATGGCGCACCAACGCTTGAAGCCCTGCTCTTCTGTGATCGCGACAGCCACGACTAGCCGATTCTGCCCTTGCCCTCTGCTCGATCTCTCCCTCTATTTAACGGGGCGAAGCCGCAGCACAAACCCTCCAGTCCACTCCACTCCACCACCGCTGCCTCCTTCTGCTCGGCCTCCCTCGCCAGTCGCCAGCCAACCCATGGCGTGCTCCAGTGTTCTCCTCCTCCTCCTCGTCCTCGTCGCCGCCCACGCCGCCGCGTCCGGTCCAGGGGACGCGGCCCCGGTGTGAGGGTGCCAGCCCGAGGCCCTCGCCACCGGCGTGGCGCTGTTCTTCGCGGGCAGGCATCCCACCGTCCCGTGCTGCCAGACGCTGGCGCGCTCCGTCCGCGTCGGCGGCGCGGCCTGCCTCCGCCGCCTCGCGGCCGCGCCGCCGCTCGTCGCCGCCGCGTTCAACGCCCACGACTTCCTCAGGCCACCTGCCCTGCGCCGGCGCCTGCGCCAGCGCCCGCGCCGGCCTACCCATAAGTGACATGGAGTTTGAGATTCCCACCCATAAGTGTTTTGTTGGAAATCCCCACCCACTCACTAGGTTTTGTTGCAAAAACTCACTGTCTCCTCCACCTCAAGTCTGTAACTTTTCCATGCTTCACTCTTGGGACTAGACCGCCACCTATGGATATGCATAAAAAATCGCTTGGTCATCTGCGCCAAGTACTAAGACGCTCTACAACAAAGCCCTGGTACATATGTAGGCATCTAGAGGATTTCCGAAGCCTAAGAGTGCCTATTTTACTTTGAAAATAATTATAGTAACATGGCTGGAAAAGGTCCAGAGATATGATATGATCGCAGTTACAAATTTACAGATTTATGCGCATCTGGCATCTGAGACATTGGTGCATCAAAGTGGCTACTGGCTATCGTTTCACAATTCCTTGTTGTTTTTTTTGTTTGTTGTCTCCATAGATTTCGATCGAGGAAGGATAAGTACAGTAAATCAGGTTTTTTTTTTATTGTGGAACTGTGAAACATGGAAAAGTTACAGACTTGATGGAGACAAAAGATGCAAGAGATGCAATAAGAAGAACAAGATCGGAAGCCAGAACAAGCTAGTACGTGCTACTTGGCGCTGAGGTCCCTGATGAAGCCGACAAGCCGCTGCAGCTCGGATGCCGACGAACCTCCCTCATCGACGTCCAGCTTCAACTGACGCGCCATGGCTTGAGCCCTGGACCTGAGCTCGCCAGACTCCATGGCCTCCCTGACCGTCCTCTCCACCGTATCCCTGTCGCACACGTCCTTCATGTCCAGACCCGTCCTCCACACGGCGCCCACGAAGCGGCTGTTGATCTGCTGGTCGGCGAAGAAAGGCCAGCACACCATGGGCACGCCCTCGACGGCGGCCTCAAGCGTGGAGTTCCACCCGGCGTGCGTCAGGAAACACCCCACCGCGCGGTGGCGCAGCACGGCCTGCTGCGGAGCCCACTCCACGATGCGCGCCCGGTCGCCGCGTGCCGCCTCGATGGCCTCCTGGACTAGCGCGGAGCTCCTCGGCGTCTGCACCATGTCCGGCCGGACCACCCAGAGGAAGGCGTACCCGGTGGCGACGAGGCCGGAGAGGAACTCGGTGAACTGCTCGTGCGAGATGACGGCGAGGCTTCCCAGGCTCACGTACACGACGGAGCGGTCCTCGTGGCCGTCAAGCCACGCCAAGCAGCCGTCGTCGTCGTCATCGTCCTCGTGCCACAGCCGATGGCTACCGGCGCCGGACCTGGTGCTGATGGCGTGGGCAGGGCCAATGGCGTAGACATCGCGCATCTGCGGCGCGATGCGCGAGAGAGCTGGCCCCTCCATGGACGCGGAGGTGTTGACTATGAGCGCCCGTGCCTTCCGGGCGGACTGAGAGATGTCCTCTGCGTGGGTCAGCATCATGGGGTCGAAGACGCCGTCGTCCACGCGGCGGCGGTCAACGCCACGGGGAAGGTCTCGCCGCCGTAGGAAGCCCTCCATCCCGGGGACGCCGCGCACGGGGTCGTCGGCGGGGAACGGGGCTTCGCGGAGCTCGACGAGCCTGGGCATGGACAGGTGCGCCAGGTAGCTGCACGCGCTGGCTGTGCGGAGGACGAGCGCCGGGACGCCGAGCTCCTCGGCGACCTCCACGGCGAACGGCATGATGCCGTCGGCGATGACGCATGTCAGCGGCGCCGGATCGTGGGCTGCGGCCGACACGAGCAGGGCACGGTACGCGGCGGCACCCGCCGTGAACATGGAATCCGTGAGCTCCCGGAGGCTGTGCACTGAGCGGGGGTGCTCGTCGGGGAGGCCGTCGGGGACGGACAGCACGCGGAGGCGCGGCGGCAGGGACGCAGCTGGGGCAAGGCGGCGGAGGTTGTGCTCGGTGTGCAGGAAGGTTACGCGGACGCCGGCGTCGAGGAGGGCGGTGGCGAGGTGGACCATGCAGTTGATGTGGCCCTGCAGCGGCCACGGGAACAGGAGCACGTGCGCCGCCGGCAACTCCATAATTCCTCCACTCGATCGGCTAAACGAAATATATTCTTGCCTGGGTAGCCTGCTAGTGGTATTTCTCACAGCGTGCGTGCGAGCGCGTCCCCGCCTTCGACTTCAACTCTTAAGAGCCAACCGATTAAACATTTTTATAGGCGAGGTCATGGATCCTAATGCTACGCACCGCACGAGCCCATATTTTACGTGACAAATCACATGGCTTGTGATATGTGTGATCTGTTGTGATGTTGTGATAACGTTATCAGAGATAGAAAACAAAACAAGTACACTAAAATAAACAAAAGGCAAGACGCAATGTAGAGTGGAGCTTCTCTTTATTATTTAGAATAAACTGGTGATGAGATTACAACATAGGGGTGCTTCAGTATTTATACTCGGGGAGGCTCACCTATTCATAGTAGGATTCGCTTGTTTTAGTAACGTGGTCGCATGGAGTGGAACTAGGATAGCTTCTTCAAGAATTTCATTTCCTCCTCCAATTCTTAGTAGCATAGCACCTCCCCTTGGATATTTTACAAAAATACCCATGTCTTATTAAAAACTCCTTCATAAAAACTCAATAGAAAAAATGAAAAAAAGATTACAATGCTATATTCTTTCCCTATTTTATCTTCTAGACTATAGTAATAGGGATTATGTGTTCAAAGAGGTTCTTTCCCTGTTTTGCACAGTTTTTTATGCCTTCTCATACCTATACCATGCATGTGCTTTTCGAAAGAACTAGCAAGTAGAGCTTTAGTGAATGTTGACGGTCGTTAACTACCCAATTTGACCGGCAACTTGCACCTATATTAAAGGGGAAACAAAACATTTCATACTTGTATGTATTTAAATAACCTAGTTCCACTTGCCCCCTAGAATTTATGAGTGCAGGTACATTAACGAAGATATGCGGAGGAATGAAGCCCAAAAGCGACTGAACAACCCAATTTACAAATCGTCGTCGCAAAGCAGGCCAAGCCTACAACAATAAAAACCCAAATTATCAAGCAAACTGACTTATCTTCTGGGCTAACACCAAGATTTAGGCTGAGAGGGCAGAGGGGAGCCAGCAGGCCAAGACCCAGGCCTAAAGGCCACCAGAGAGGATCTGTCGATCCCCTTGATCGGCCGACCTGTCAGTGAGGGGTCTCGGCCCCCATCGCCTCTGGTTGGTAACAAATGACGTGCCATTAATGTTTATGGCGGTGGATGGCCCCCAAACCGACCTGAGAAAGCTATAAAGCACGGGGTGGTACCCCTCCTTGAGGACACACACACATTTGAAGGATCATTCCTCTCCTCCACTCATAGGTGCTAGGGGAAGGGCTTAGGTAGAGCTAGGCTAGTGTAGTGCTCCCAAGTCTTCCTTGGGGATTGGGTATAGTTCTATCCTCTCCTTTTGTAGGACTTTGTACCTTATGGATCATTGTTCATCATTTAGTTCACCGTGTTCATATGATCGTTCTTTGTTTGTTCGTTGTTCGTTCGTCATTCGTTCGTCGTTCGTTCCTCACTCGTTGATCCTTCGTCGATCATAGGCCGATCCCATGCTATGATCGACGCTCATATACGACTAACTTGTTCATCATTCGTTTGCGTATCGTTCTATACATGGCTAGGTTAGTTGATCTATGCTACGACATCGGTCTGGCGTCCCTTGTGGTTGATCTAGTTTGGTATTCATTCCTCGAGCGATTTAGAGTAGTGGGGTGCAATGCTTGCATGGTGCGAGGGTTTTTCATCTCATCGTTGGATATGGCCTCGTCCCATGGTGGAATAAGGGGACGGTGGGCGGGTGGTGACAGGCCTTTTCCATCCGTTTGTTGTCCCCCACGTCCGGACGTGTCGGTAGAAGGGTGTCATAGTGTCGGATACCTATTTTCAGGTATCCGCGGTTAACCTATAAACCTCCATGATCAGGGGTAAAACGACTATGCCAAAACCTCCAAACACCGACCAAGGGGCAGTCCCGTACTGTCCCCGACCCCCGACGATTAAAACGCAGGGACCACCGACCTTTCGGGGCCACGCCCGACTCACGCTCACAAGGAGCGCCACATGGAGCCAGATCCGACTCATAGAAGGCTCTCTCGACCCCGGAAGGTCGAGCGAGAGCCCCGCACCGATCGACCCCTATCGCTCGACCCCAGCGAGGCGGAGAACAGTCGGGCAGACGAGAGCAGGCCACATTTAATTCAAGCACAAGTGGGAACCCTTTTGCCTATGCCGCAACGTGAGCCACCGTCTCCGCATGTCCCATAGGGACATTTGACAGCAGTCAAACTGCTACGCACACAAAAACAGTCCCAGACGGTGCCAAACAGGGTCCAAACAGTGATCAACAGGACTCGGACACGACCTCCGTGACGGGACAGCAGCCAACGTCATCGTCCTCGGCCGCAGGAAGAGGCGGCGGGGAAGGAGGAGCTCGTCCCTGCTCATGACCTACCTACACCCTTTACCTTAGCTTTCTTTTTCTTTTTTTTCCTCCATTGTAATGCCCACCTTCCCTTGACCAGATAAAAGGGGAGGTGGACTGCGGCAAGGGGGGCGGATCAATCCATTCACCACTCGCTTGCTCACTTTTGCCCATTCTTGCGACACACGCTGGGACGAGCTCACTCGCATTGACCAACACTTAGAGACTTGGGAGCTTCTCCCTCTCTCACCTTGGCTTGTAACCCCTACTACGAGCAATAACACAATCCGAACCACCACACTGGACGTAGGGCATCGTTGCCTGAACCCGTATAACCTACTGTGTCGGTTAACTATCTCTCGATCAACCAAGCGCGCAGTCTAAATTAACTCGTCGGCCGGTTTCACAACGCCGACACATAGGCCTGGTACCTACATGTGTGTAGAACTGTACATTAGATGCACTAGTACAGATCAGCTGATTAATGATAATTTTACTGTAGATCCGTTACTATTTTGGGGTTTTTCCCTGTTTTCGGCCAATTTTTATGATGTTTCGACGTTTCGTCACTAAAAATGCCAAAACAGACATGTTTTGTGACGAAAAGGCGTCATTGTTGCCTTTTGGGACTACGGGTCAGGTCGTTTATGACGAAAACTAAGCGTCACTACCATTCATTCCAGGATTTCGCCTGCCCGCATCCTAGTCAGACAAGGATGGACCCACATATTCGTCTCTGGAGGGGGATTTCGCCCGCCCGCATCCTAGTCGGCACATGATGGACCCACATATTTGTCACCCAGGGGGGATTTCGCCCACCCGCATCCTAGTCAGCATGTTGTGGACCCACACGCCAGTCAAAACTCGTCCTTTGCTAGAGGATTCCCCGAACACGCATCCCAGTTAGCATAGCGTGGACCCACACGTCAGGCACAATTCATCATTAAAATAAGGAAATATGCCCACACGCATCCTAGTCAGCACAAGACGGATGCACACTCATCCCAGTCAGTATATTTTAGCTCCACACGTCAGGTATTATTTTGGCCCAGCTAAGGGACAGCTACGCTAAGTTCCACATCGGGGAGACGCCAGAAGACGTCAGCCTGTGTATTGGGTCAGTGGAAGACGAAGAGTTCCAGCTCTGGGTGCGTTGGGAGGCCGATGACAGTGATGGTGAGGCGGGTGAGCCTGCACATAATGACAACTCTGTGCCCTTGCTGATTCTTTTAGTGAGAACTTTGACCAAGTACCTGATTTTCTAGTGATGCAAATTAAATGTAACCATACATGTGACTGCTTGAGTACGTGTCTCACATGTTATATTGTATAGCCTGACGATTTGCCAGTCACTATGTTAAGACAGGCCTTTAGTAACATATATATGTCCCAAAGTTAAAGAAAAATATTATAAAACTATATAGTAACATATATAATAAGTGATCCATATGCTAGTAACACAAATAACAAGTTCTAGTATAACACAAATATGTGTTAGGTTATACAACATATGTTACAATAATAACATAGCAACATATGTGAATAAAATGTGTTACAATATAATGTAGTAGCACAAATAAAAATTATAGGTAGGATTCGATCCTTAGACCTCACCATCATGTAAACATGTGTTTCAAGTATAGCATATATGATGAGAAGATATCTTTAATTGATTCTATTCCTATTCCAAGTCTACTAGCTATGTGGTTTAGTGTTTCTTGTTCCCACTTGGTATAATTTTTTATGAAAGGACGTCCTATAGGTTATTTGGTCTTTAATAGTGAATCATCTGCATAACAGAATTATTAGTGGTTTTATTATATGACGACGAAGAACGACGGACATTATTAGCATATACGGCCAGACTGTCTCCAAACAAAACCATGTTAACAACTAAAAGCATCATCAATTCATTAGTGTTTTACTTGCGCTCATCGGAACATGTGAACTGTAGTTGCGCTCCTCAGATTCCAGGGAACATGTGAACACAATAATGTGTAAATTACTAAATTGCTAACACAATAATTGGAGCTCAGGTCCAAACTTCTTGGATGCCTCTCCCAGCATGCATGCATTCATTCATAATGCGTCAGCCATCTCAACCGTGTGGACGTCATACTACCCTCATACTATTTCTTTTTATTTTTTTTATTTTTTGCAAGAAGAGATCCAAGACTGCACACTACCCTCATACTAGTATTTCCTTTAATCCAACTCCGATCCATTGAAGCAACGCGTAGTCTGCGCGTATAAATATAAAATATTATACACTTGCATTGGAATGGTACAGTGCGTGGCCTGGCAGAATGCTTGATTAGTGTTATGATGTTTAACAAAATAATAGTACAAAATATGTTACAATAATAATATAGCAACACATGTGAATGTATTACTATGTTTAATAAAATATGTCAATATAATGTAGTAATACAAATAAAAAATGAAAGATAGGATTCGATCCTTGGACCTCATATAATTGTTGAGTTTCCACTGCGCTACACATGCATATATATTGAGAAGATATTCTTAATTGATTTTTATCTTATAAATTATTTCAATATATGTTTTTAGTAACACATCACAGTAACATTTATTTGTGTTACTATGAGTTCTACGCTTATTATGTTTATACATATTGCTTTCTTTATAACACTATACTTGAAACACATTTTTACAAATCAAGCATTTGTGTTACAAGCACCCTCAGTAAAAATACTTGTGTTGTTATGAAATATTTTTATAGTACATTCTTACTTGGCTTACAAATATGTGTTACAAAAGAAATGTTTTGTAGCAGTGAATATGTATCCATATATTCCTATTCCAAGCTTACTAGCTATGTGGTTTAGTGTTTCTTGTTCCTACTTGTTATCATTTTTTATGAAAGGGCGTCCTATAGGTGATTTGATATTTAATAAGGCACTCATAATAGCGAATCATATGCATAACAGAATTATTAGTGGTTTTATTATATGACGACGGAGAATGACAACCATTATTAGCATATACGGCCAGACTATCTCTAAACAAAACCACGTTAACAACTAAAATTATCTTCAATTCCTTAGTGATGTACTTGCGGTCATCAGATTCAAGGGAACATGTGAACTGTACTTGCGCTCATCAGAATCTAGGGAACATGTGAACACAATATTGTGCAAATTAATAAATTGTTAACACAATAATTGGAGCTCAGGTTCAAACTGCTTCGATGCCTCCCTCAGCACGCATGCATTTATTCATAATGTGTTAGCCATCTCAACCGTGTGGATGTCATACTACCCTCATACTAGTATTTTTTTTTCTGCAAGAAGAGATCGAAGACTGCACCCTACCCTCGTACTAGTATTTCCTTTAATCCAACTCCGTTCCAGTGAAGTAGCGCGTAGTCTGCGCGTATAAATATAAAAAAAAAAAATATGTGCTTGCATTGGAATGGTACGGTGTGTGGCCTGGCAGAATGCTTGATTAGTGTTATTATGTGTAATAAAATAATTGTACAAAATATGTTACGATAATAATATAGCAACACATGTGAACACTAATCAAGTCTACTAGCTATGTGGTTTAGTGTTTGTTGTTCCCACTTGTTCTAATTTTTTATGAAAGGGCGTCCTATAGGTTATTTGGTCTTTAATACGGCACTCATAATAGCAAATCATACGCATAACAGAATTATTAGTTGTTTTATTATATGACGACGAAGAACAACGACCATTATTAGCATATACGGCCAGACTGTCTCCAACCAAAACCACGTTAACAACTAAAAGCATCATCAATTCATTAGTGTTGTACTTGCGCTCATCGGAACATGTGAACTGTAGTTGCGCTCATCAGATTCTAGGGAACATGTGAACACAATAATGTGCAAATTACTAAATTGCTAACACAATAATTGGAGCTCAGGTCCAAACTTCTTGGATGCCTCTCCCAGCATGCGCAATTCATTCATAATGCGTCAGCCATCTCAACCGTGTGGACATCATACTACTCTCATACTATTTTTTTATTATTTTTTTTATTTTTTCAAGAAGAGATCCAAGACTGCACAATACCCTAATACTAGTATTTCATTTAATCCAACTCCGATCCAGTGAAGCAACGCGTAGTCTGCGCGTATAAATATAAAATATTATACACTTGCATTGGAATGGTACTGTGTGGCCTGGCAGAATGCTTGATTAGTGTTATTATGTTTAATAAAAATAATTATACAAAATATGTTACAATAATAATATAGCAACACATGTGAATGTATTACTATAGCAGAAAAAGTGACTATTTTCAAATTTTCTTTCTAAATGCACAAAATTCAGTGCAACTCGAAATTTGGCACAAGCATACATTACAATATTCCCTATAGATGTTGGTTTTTTATATTTATTGTTGACTGTTTGCATAAATTTTTAACTAATATAATATTTATTTTTCAAATCAAACTATGCAAACAATTGGCAAAGAATAAAGAAAAAATCAACTGGACAGAAAATCCAACAATGTAACTTTGTACTAAATTGCAAGGTGCAATGTATGCAGCACCAACAATCCGTGTTTTTGTGGCAATAAAGCCTGGTACAATATACCACTTTCAGCTTGCTTTCATCCAGTGTAGTGTTGTTGTTCCTAATTATTTCTTCGGTTAGGACATATGGGTAGCTCCTCTTTTCGGTACCGTCCGTGAGTAGTTGATCAGGGCGGCCTGCTTCAAACGAACATGTTAGTGTTAATCACAAAACCAAATAATATATTGAACAACAATAGAGAGACAGTGCATGGTCGATGATATTACACTGCACATGTGATGCAAACAGGAAGAAAAATGCAAAGAATATGACCGATCCCCTCATGTTGGATCGTGGTGATGAAGGCAATGGAGTTGTTTTGATAAGGCGATCTCGAGGTTGTTTGGCTGTGTAGAATTTACTCTTGTGTGGACTTATATGCATCTGTTGTATAGAAATAAATGACACTAAATTTGAATAGAAATAAATTATATTAAATTTACTCACAAAAAATGATGCTAAATTTATGTTTTATATGGATAGAAATAAATGATATTACATTTGGATAGAAATAAATGCTTCTAAATTTGCATTTTATATTGATAGAAATCATTCATTCATAATGCGTCAGCCATCTCAACCGTGTGGACGTCATACTACCCTCATACTATTTCTTTTTATTTTTTTTATTTTTTGCAAGAAGAGATCCAAGACTGCACACTACCCTCACTCATACTAGTATTTCCTTTAATCCAACTTCGATCCATTGAAGCTACGCGTAGTCTGCGCGTATAAATATAAAATATTATACACTTGCATTGGAATGGTACAGTGTGTGGCCTGGCAGAATGCTTGATTACTGTTATGATGTTTAACAAAATAATAGTACAAAATATGTTACAATAATAATATAGCAACACATGTGAATGTATTACTATGTTTAATAAAATATGTCAATATAATGTAGTAATACAAATAAAAAATGAAAGATAGGATTCGATCCTTGGACCTCATATAATTGTTGAGTTTCCACTGCGCTACACATGCATATATATTGAGAAGATATTCTTAATTGATTTTATCTTATAAATTATTTCAATATATGTTTTTAGTAACACATCACAGTAACATTTATTTGTGTTACTATGAGTTCTACGCTTATTATGTTTATACATATTGCTTTCTTTATAACACTATACTTGAAACACATTTTTACAAATCAAGCATTTGTGTTACAAGCACCCTCAGTAAAAATACTTGTGTTGTTATGAAATATTTTTATAGTACATTCTTACTTGGCTTACAAATATGTGTTACAAAAGAAATGTTTTGTAGCAGTGAATATGTATACATATATTCCTATTCCAAGCTTACTAGCTATGTGGTTTAGTGTTTCTTGTTCCTACTTGTTATCATTTTTTATGAAAGGGTGTCCTATAGGTGATTTGATATTTAATAAGGCACTCATAATAGCGAATCATATGCATAACAGAATTATTAGTGGTTTTATTATATGACGACGGAGAATGACAACCATTATTAGCATATACGGCCAGCCTATCTCTAAACAAAACCACGTTAACAACTAAAATTATCTTCAATTCCTTAGTGATGTACTTGCGGTCATCAGATTCAAGGGAACATGTGAACTGTACTTGCGCTCATCAGAATCTAGGGAACATGTGAACACAATATTGTGCAAATTAATAAACTGTTAACACAATAATTGGAGCTCAGGTTCAAACTGCTTCGATGCCTCCCTCAGCACGCATGCATTTATTCATAATGTGTTAGCCATCTCAACCGTGTGGATGTCATACTACCCTCATCCTAGTATTTTTTTTGCTGCAAGAAGAGATCGAAGACTGCACCCTACCCTCGTACTAGTATTTCCTTTAATCCAACTCCGTTCCAGTGAAGTAGCGCGTAGTCTGTGCGTATAAATATAAAAAAAAATATGCGCTTGCATTGGAATGGTACGGTGTGTGGCCTGGCAGAATGCTTGATTAGTGTTATTATGTGTAATAAAATAATTGTACAAAATATGTTATGATAATAATATAGCAACACATGTGAACACTAATCAAGTCTACTAGCTATGTGGTTTAGTTTTTGTTGTTCCCACTTGTTCTAATTTTTTATGAAAGGGCGTCCTATAGGTTATTTGGTCTTTAATACGGCACTCATAATAGCAAATCATACGCATAACAGAATTATTAGTTGTTTTATTATATGACGACGAAGAACAACGACCATTATTAGCATATACGGCCAGACTGTCTCCAAACAAAACCACGTTAACAACTAAAAGCATCATCAATTCATTAGTGTTGTACTTGCGCTCATCGGAACATTTGAACTGTAGTTGCGCTCATCAGATTCTAGGGAACATGGGAACACAATAATGTGCAAATTACTAAATTGCTAACACAATAATTGGAGCTCAGGTCCAAACTTCTTGGATGGCTCTCCCAGCATGCGCAATTCATTCATAATGCGTCAGCCATCTCAACCGTGTGGACGTCATACTACTCTCATACTATTTTTTTTTTATTTTTTTTTTCAAGAAGAGATGCAAGACTGCACAATACCCTAATACTAGTATTTCATTTAATCCAACTCCGATCCAGTGAAGCAACGCGTAGTCTGCGCGTATAAATATAAAATATTATACACTTGCATTGGAATGGTACAGTGTGTGGCCTGGCAGAATGCTTGATTAGTGTTATTATGTTTAATAAAAATAATTATACAAAATATGTTACAATAATAATATAGCAACACATGTGAATGTATTACTATGGCAGAAAAAGTGACTATTTTCAAATTTTCTTTCTAAATGCACAAAATTCAGTGCAACTCGAAATTTGGCACAAGCATACATTACAATATTCCCTATAGATATTGGTTTTTTATATTTATTGTTGACTGTTTGCATAAATTTTTAACTAATATAATATTTATTTTTCAAATCAAACTATGCAAACAATTGGCAACGAATAAAGAAAAAATCAACTGGACAGAAAATCCAACAATGTAACTTTGTACTAAATTGCAAGGTGCAATGTATTTTGTATATTAAGATAAAAATTTTGAAAATAGTCACTTTTTCTGCTAGTGTCGAAGAGACAAAAGCCGCATTTTCTCAGTGTCCACGAGACTAAAAGAAGAGATACGATGTCTAAAAAACAAAACCAACATTGTGTAGTGTCCCGGAGACAAATTTCTCAAACATTAACTACTCCTGAGCTTGAGGAGCAATAATGACCATTCTGTTTAATTATCACATCTCATCTGTCACTTTTCTGAACATTTTTATTTTCTTTGAGAAAAGTCCTATTTGCCTCCCCAACTATTAGGGGTAGCGCAATTTGCACCATCAACTACAAAACCGGGTATCTGATACCCTAAACTCATCACCCTGGTGCAATTTACCACCCTGAGCGGTTTTGAGAGTGGTTTTGTCGTGGCGTGGTGGGTCCCACATGCCAGGTGCCAGCAACACGAGCGTCGTGCGGCGGCGCATCAGGTGGCAGCAGTGCGGCCATGGGCGCGGAGCCGCTTAGGGCGGCACCACGAGGCCGTGCAGGGCGGCCGAGGGCGCAAGGCCGTGCGACGTTGCGTCGGGTGGCGGCGGAGCGAGAAGAGGGAGACGGTGGCGTGAGGAGGGGCGGGAGGGGAATGTCGCGCCATGGATGCGGGACCTCAATTCCCTCACTTTGGCGGGATCTGCTCCGTCGCTGGTGCCGCACAAGGGGCATGAGCAGCGGCGGCATCGTCCCAGTGTTGGAGTTCATGCGCCGTCACACAGTCTTTGTGCACCTGTGCATAACATCGACACCTTCTCGTCCGCCACGATGCGCCTCTACGGCTTCTCCCAGCAGCTCGAGATGCAGGCCTACAGCCGCCGTCGCCCCATCCCGCAACGCCTGCGGTAACCAGCTCCAGAGACAGTGCCACGCGAGTGCCTGCAAACGCAGCCTTCCCCGTCGCTGTTGTCACCTCATCCACCCACCTCGCGACGCTTGGCTTGCCCTCCGCCATGGTCGGAGCCAGAATCATGCGACCCGATAGCATGGTCCGGTGCCGGCAGGACATGACGATGCTCGAGCGCAACACACCGAGGGACCGCGCGGGCTGTGTGGCCAACTGAGCATGGAGACGCCTGTAGTTGCGCGGCCAAGGAAATGATGGCTATGGCGATGCAACGGAAAGTCGAGCATGCAGAAGAACAGGTGCAGGGGTGTTGCCCGCATGGTGTTCGACGAAATGCCGAACAAGACCGGTGTTCTTCCGGAAGAGAGAGAAATAAAAGGAGAAAGAAGAATTTGACGTGGCACCTGACATGTGGGACCCACTACGCCACGTAGGACAAAACCACTCTCAAAACCGCTCAGGGAGGTAAATTGCACCGGGTTGATGAGTTCAGGGTATCAGATACCTGGTTTTGTAGTCGAGGGTGCAATAAATTGCACTACCCTTAATAGTTGGGGGAGGCAAATAGGACTTTTCTCATTTTCTTTTGTGCAAAAAATTGGCTATTGGATACGTTGAGGAGATAGCCATTATCCAGGTGATTGGTTAATGATTATTTAGCCTATTATTCGACCCATTTGGATGAATTCAACGAATTTTAGCAGCCAGCTATCTATCTATCTATGTGTCTGTCTGTCTGTCTGTCTATCTGTCTATCTATCTATCTATCTAAGTACAACGGAGAAAAAAATGAGCCACTACGGTTGCCGAGAGGGCAAATAAATTCCAAGTTAATCCGAAAAAAGAGAATGATTTTGACCATTGGATTTTACGAAGATCTAACGGTCCATAGTAGCACTATGAGTCCATGTCCATTACAACTAACAATAGACTAGGCTAAAGAGTCTATGTCTAATACGGCTAGCAAGAGACTAGGCTAAAGAGTGCATACCAAATACGATTAATAAACATACCATATTAATAAAAAAGAGTCCTTATCTTACAAATAATAAATATACCATCTTAATCATAAATATAAGTTGTGTTCATTGTGTTTGACCGAGGCGCACACCCACAAAAAGACACACTCCGAGGTTCCAGGCTATATATACCCTAGGTGATCCTGCAAGTAAAGGCAACCAAAAGAAGCTTTTTTGGATAGACTTTGCATTGCACCTCCATTGCCAGAGCCATGCCATCTCCTACTTTGTCATCATCAGCTAGTCAGCCACAACAATATCCTGCCCCGGGCGCCGAACCCAAGGCGCAGCCTTCCGTGGTCGAGAACTGCCTCGGCGTGCTGCAGGTGCTCAGCGACGGTACGGTCGTCCGCTTCAAGCCGCCGCCCTACCCGGCCGGCGACGTCTACGATGACGGCCGCGTCGAATGGAAGGACGTGGTGTACGACGCCGGCTACGACCTCGGCGTACGCATTTACAGGCCGCGCTGCTCCAGGGACGACGAGAGCTCGAAGCAGCTGCCCGTGCTCGTCTATTTCCACGGCGGGGGCTTCTGCTTCGGCTCCTACTCCTGGCCCAAGAACCACGTCAGCTGCCTCCGCCTCGCCGGCATGCTCCCGGCTGCAGTGCTGTCCTTCGACTACCGCCTCGCGCCAGAGCACCGCCTCCCGGCAGCCATCGAGGACGCGGAGGCCGCGCTACGGTGGCTGACCGGCCGCATGTCATCAGACCCGTGGCTGGGCGACGCGTGCTCGAGCCAGGTGTTCGTCTGCGGCCTCTCCTCCGGCGCCGGACTGGTGCACCATCTGCTACTCCGCTTCGGAACGGCCTTGCCGGAGTCGGAGATGGCGGGGCATCTAATAAAGATCGCTGGCTACATACTTCTGATGCCTCATTTCCTTTCGGAGCAGCCGACCAAGTCTGAGCTGGACACGCCGGACACCGCCGTGCTGAGCCGGAAGAAGTCCGACCTGTACTTTCGCCTTGCGTTTCCGATCGGAGCGAACAAGGATGACCCGCTGAGCAACCCGTTCGGCCCGAGCAGCCCGAGCCTGATGCCGGTCGACGTCGGCCGCATGCTCGTCGTCGCGGCGGAGCACGACCTAGTGAGGGACAAGAACATCGAGTACGCTGAGAGATTGAAGGCGATGGGGAAGGACGTGGAGCTTGTTGTGTTCGCTGGGCAAGAGCACGGCTTCTTCGGAAACAAACCGCTCTCTCAGGCGTCGGACGAGGTACTCCGTGTCATGAAGCGCTTTATTATTGCGACACACTGATCCAAGATCCTCCGGCACAGACAGTTAGGGCATGTACAACCCACAGACGGGGTCTGTCTCTTAATAAATGATACAGACGAATAAGCAGACAGGTCATACAATCCAGAGACTACCTCATTGTTTACAGATAATTTAATGCTGCGTATGTAACTAAAGATCAACTATAAATAAATTTATGTATACCATTGTGTGGCCGTTTAATAGAAAATGCTCATGGACCATCTGTAATTTAAGCTACGATAAGTAAATTTGAAACATTGCAATAACCAGAGACTACTCTGAACATTGAACACACCAAACTGTCTTTTCCCCTCTGATTTACAATAACCATTGACTACTCTGAACATTGCATTGCATGACCGTCTATCTTTTTCTTGGACAAAATTACCCTCATCTTCTACCTCACAGCTGCCTGAGGACGTGCACGCCGGAGAAATCATGAGCGCAGGAGGCGACCAGTGCAGGATCTGGCCGAGCTTGTAGCCAGATCTCGAGTCGCTAAGCTTGCACTTGGAAAAGAAAAAAAAAAAGGGAAAACGAGTACGCACCACTGCAGGATGCAAAACGAAGCTCACGCTCAGCCTTGCGCGCATCTGAAAATCAAAGAAGCAAGAGCTAATCTGCAGTTGGGCACGTGGGGCTGTGGGACTTCGAAACTGAGACGGTGGAAAGCAGCTGGATTCCTGCTCGACAGTTTCGACTTGTTTCACGGACGGAAAGCGCAAGGATTGATTGCAGGTGGAGGTGCAGCAGCACGCGGGACGCGGTGGTGCAGCGGCGGGCGGGGGCGCGGTGGTGCAGCAGCAGGGACGGGATGGCAGCCCAGCGCAGTGGGATCCGCCAGCTCCGTCGTCTGGAGAAGACGCCTCGTACAGCGGTGCCGGCGCTGTCTCCTCCGCCTGGGACAACGGGACGAGTCCGTCGCCTCGCGAGGCGACGCTGGCCAGGTCGAGTCGTGGAGGCGGGTGTTTTTTTGCAAAATTGCCAGCGAAGGGACGGGGTATACAGACGTGTTGTACATACCCTTAGGTGCAATATGGAAGGATGATTTTCATCACCGGACTATGCACGGGCAGATCATTTTCATTTTTTTTATTTTTTCATTCGCAAAAAAAATTTCATTTTTATTTTCTAATTCGATGGACTTTACTCCTTGCTTTGGAAACAATTAAACCACTACCAAAAATTGTTTGAATTCGGACTGCAAGAATAATTATCAGTGTATTTTTTGTTTTTTTTGTGGGAGTGATGTACCTCAAATATATTTGCTTGTTTGTTAGAAATTCTAGCTAATGGAGCTAGCTTTGATGTTGCTCACTCTACCAAAAAAAATTTTATCGTGGCAATTTGTATTCTCTCTAAGAACGCGCAACACGGTAATAGCTAGCTAAGGGCCTCTTTGTGATGCGGCTCGAAAGGACTTACAAATTTCAGTTTCAAGGACTGAAAAGAAGAGCAAAGTTGGCAATGCTTTCCATGGTAATTTTGTGTTCATTGGCGACATTCCAGTTATTATCAGAGATGACATCTCGAGGGAGCAAAGTTTCATATGAAATTAATATTCATCTGCCATTCTAAAGGGCGCCGTCAATAGGTCAGTGTTGACGTGTGAGCTAAGCAGTATAGCACATGGATCATTAGTAAATTAAGAGCATTAGCATCGATGCCGTATTACTTTGTGGTAAAGACTTTATTCCGATCGTGCGTACTCGTGTTCGCTCAAGGGTGGCGCCATGGCTTGCTCAGGTACGGTGGCCGTTGTTAGCCCATAGCCTGCCACAGCATTAGGGGCGTGGCCGCCACAAGTACCTCCTTCTGCAACATATAAAATCAAAGGAAAAGAATCGAAGCCTTGAAGTCCAAATTGAAGCATAAATCATTGCTCTGCTGCGCAGACACGTATTTGAATATGTGGTTGTTTCCATTTGTTCCGTCCATGGTTTGGTGTCCGATCCAATCGACGCATAGTGCAGAGGAGAAATTGCAGCAGGCCGTGCTCGCCATTAGCGACGAGAGCTAGCACTGGGCCTTCCAGCCAGGGGTTGGTGTTGGAGAGAAGAAGCCCACAACACACGTCGATGCGAAGATGCCATGGTCGTCGTCACATAAATGAAAACTTAGAGCTTGTTTGGCAGGGCTTCACATTCTGTAAAAAATAGATTCTGCACTGGATTCTGAGGCAAAACAGATTCTCTGAATTATTTTTTATTCTCTGTCAAAACAGTTTCTCTAGTGAGACCGTTTGGCAAAACAGATTCTCTTGATGTTTCCTGAAATAAATTATGCATGTGAAATGACTGCAGTAACTCTTAAGTTGAAGCTCCAAATCATCCACACATTGTGTACCATATTAAATGAAAATAATTACAGATAATAAATTAAATATTAATAGATGACTACTAATAAGATAATGTTTGATCATTTTTTTCAAACAAAAGTTCGCAACGATCACAACAGTGTAATCGGTTTGCAATTCGAATATTCGGTTTGTAGTCTACGGGTTTTTTAAAAAGCGCTAACATTGTTTAAATATGGTGGGCCTAGGCTGTGAATGGAGAATCCAAAAGAAGCTATGTTTTCCAGCTTCTGCTTCTATGTACAAGACCAGAACAGATTCTCATCCAATTTTTCACCAGAATCCATTTTGCATTTGGTTGTTTGGCAATTTTATAGCAGAAGCAGAAGCAGAATCTACCTCAGAATCTCTGCCAAAGAGGCTCTTATATATTACATGGAACGACGTGGTGCAAATTACGGCAAAGCCCTAGAGCCCCGGCGGAGCCACACGAGGGCCAGCCAGCCCCCCCCCCCCCCCCCCCCCCCCCTCCATCGGAGATTTTTTTTAAGATTGAATTCTACTCGATGCTGAGCGGCAGCCGCAGCCACGTTGACGCGTGTGCAATCTGCAGAGATTTACAAGGCTCTAAATCACGAGATCACAAGTAGACATGCCCATGTATTTCAATATTTCGTTCGTAGTTCGTTCGTGGATGCGTGTGCATAGTAACGAGGACAACATCTTGGGCTTAGCTCAGCTGTTCGCACCTCTCAGGCACAACTGCAACCAGGATGAGGCGTCGCCGCACAAGCTCGCTCGACGCGGCGATGCCTTGACCACCGACTCGCCTTCGCCGGCTGCCATGAGTTGTCCAGTGTTCATCGCCTCAACGCAAACAGAATCGTAGCAAGGCTGCATGCAAGTTTCCTTCTTTTCTCCGTCTATGGTTCATAGCCCCTCCTATGATTCATGGCTCGATGCGAAAATGTCGTGGTCGTCGTCACATAAATAAAACTTATATATTACATGGAACGTGGTGCAAATTAGGGCATGTTTTGGAAGGCTGCTGCCCATGAAGAAGAAAGGAAGGGTGGAGGGATGACAAGAGGTTGAGGGAGAAGAGCGGGGAGGGGTACGGCTCTGGAGTTGGCAGAAGAATGATTTATTTTGAAGAAAACTGGAGGGCAGAGCCCTACAACACTTTATTAATAACTGATGAAACCAAAAGGTCTATGTACAGCGAGGAAAAACTGAAGAAGCAAACAAAAGGAAAATAACAAAACTGGAGTTGGTAGAAGAATGATGTGCCCCTCCCTACTTTCTTTTGCTGGATCCGCCACTGCTAGTGTGACGTTGAAACTAACTACTAGGATCTGAACGCCCATTCCCTTCTGCATATTGTCCGCTGCTCAGAGTAAAAGGACGGTGAACATTTCATTCTCTATTCTTTTGCATATCGTCACTGTAGCATCACTGTAGCAAAACATAAATTAATTAGACGCGTTAGATACATCTTGTAAATTAGCACCTATTTGTCAAAAAAGTTTTGTAATTAAACTTTATTTAATACTCCTAAATAGCAAGATTCTCTTTGATGTGACAGGAACTAAATTTAGAAGTGGAGGAAACAAACACCCCCCTACGCCGTGCCCGTGCTGGTTCATTTGTGTTTCGCCAGTTCAATCCTATGTTAAGGAAGGACTAGGGATGGCAGTTTCACCCGCGGGTGCAGGTGTCCGACGGGTGTGGGTGCGGGTGAATTTTTTCACCCGTGGGACACCCGTCAACAAGCAACTAGCAAGCAAGACACATTATTCCAAGAAAAAATAAACAACGCAAGGCACAAGCACCGGTCCCACCTAGCTCTGGAGGTTCGTTCTTTCCGAACTCGCTTCCTTTCTCTTCGTTCCCCAACTCCCTCCTCATCTCTGGTCAAATCCATGAAATTGCCTGTCACCAATGAGTAATCCTGCCGCCACCGATTGCCGTGGTCCTCCTCCCCCAGCCAGCATCTCATTTTCGCATCTGAGGAACATCTCTCGCTCATATCTGCTCTCTCTCTCTCTCTTTCTCATGAAGCCATGGCACCGCCTCATATCTATCGAACCAGCCAGTGAGGAGGGGCGCAATGTGCAAGACTTGGTCGCTGTACGGCATGGGCGGAGCTAGCTCGACGCGGTGCAGCGCCCCACTCCAGCGAGGGCAAGCTGCAACGGCAAACCCGACGGGCATCCGAGACCCGCCCGAAACCCGGCGGGTGCGGGGGCGGGTGCAAGAATTAATTCACCCTGCGGGTGCGGGTGCGGGGGACATTTTTCACCCGACGCATTTTTCTTCACGGGCGGGCGATGGCCTCACCCGACCCATTGCCATCCCTAGGAAGGACAGCGGTGGTGGGCTTGCGTGGGCCATTAGGTCCAGGTGTTGGAGCGGGGGTGTGTTGCGGAAGGTCGGCGGTCGTCTGCTTCGGGCTGTTGGTAGTACTGATCGCGCTTGCCCCATCTGTTGCTGGGTTCTGTGTGGAATTCCTTGTTTTCAAAAAATTTGACCAGGTGTTTTCTGTTTGCTGGTTTTTTTATTCAATTTTGGAGAAAGGCCACCGTTTATGGGCTTGTGGGACAACATCAATTTGAAGACCTTCATGCTAGGATAAGTAGAGCCGACCTCCATTGGCGGGTCATCAGGATCAAATTCTACAACAGGAGCATGAGTTTCTTCGTTACATGGCACATCCTCCTCCTGGACTTCTTCTTCATCCTCTGACTGATCCCCATCCTCACTAACCTCCTCGGCGTCATCCTCATCCTCGCTGTCATCCTCACCGGGACCTTCTTTTTCAATGCAAGGCACCACCTGTAAAGCATCAGCAACTGCATTCTTTGGCACTATCACCAAATACATACCCTCCTCGTCAACGCCTACATGTTCATTTAGCAGTAATGGATTCCTAAGATACTCATCCTCATCATTTTCATTTTCAGTGTTGTTCTTTTGCTGCCCATCAACAACAAATTCCCCATCCTTGACCAGAACAAATGGATCCATTCCCATTTCCGGCAAGAAACATGTATCATCCAACCTATGAGACATTCAATGTTGCATTTCAGAACTAGTGCTACATACCAATCTAACTATTTAGTTGTTGCATGCAATTGTTGTCTTCAGTGGTTGCGAATGACAAATTCATAGCTCAACTCACCCTTCCTGTGGCTGCAGCTGACGGCGAGGCGACAATGTGCCTCGAAGCAGGTCGGGGCGCCAAAATCCACGTCGGGTTCACCTGTAGGCTGCGCGGGCGAGGCTGCCGCAGCCTGCCTCCGCGCCAGCGAGGCTGCCCCGGTGACACCCTTGCGAGGCCGCCCCGGCGACGCCGCATCTGGCAGGCGCAGCGAGGTGGGCGCGGGTCGCATCCCGGGCGAGCCCTGCCATGTTGCCGAAGGCCGAGGGCGCGGCGAGGTTCGAGGTGGCTGCGCCCGCGGCGACCCCCGTCGAGGCCGCACTGGTGCTGCCGCATCTGGCGGGCGCGGCGATGTGGCCGCGGGTCGCATCCCGGGCGACCCTTGCTCAGCTGCTGAAGGCTACGGGCGCGGCGAGGTTGGAGATGGCCACGCCCGCGGCGACCGCCGTCGAGGGGGCGCGGGCGTGCCCGGGCCTGCGCCTGCCGCCCCGATGCCACCGGCGGCTCCTTCTGCCATGTCGCGGGTCGCGGCTCTGTTTGTTTTTTTTGGAATTGTTTTTTCCTCTGTACGTGAGTTACGATGGAGAGAAGAGAACGAGAAGAGCTGAGGGTATAATCGACAATTCGAGTTGCTGGGAAGGGATTTTTGACGGAAGAAGTTACAGAAGGCCTTGGAGGGAAGAAAAATTTCATGTTGGGCCTCAGAAGGAAGTTCAACCTTGAGAAGGCCATAGGAGGAAGCTCCATATTTTTTAGGGCCATACAGGGAATTTTCTCGCAATATAACCATATGAAACACAAGAACCCAATGGGAAGCAATGACGTTTCACATGAATCAAGAAAGGAGAAATTTCTCGTGGTTGAATAAGACACCATTAACTGAACAGTTCCCAACTCTATACAATGTGGCTAGATGGCAACAAACTACAGTACGCAAGAGTTACCCGTTCTATCCCACTTGATTGAACCTTTAGGAGACCCATCATTGGGAACGAGTTAATAGATCGGAACAACGTGGTATCCAAACTAGCCAGCAAAGTAGTCAACCAGACACTTCTGTATAGAAATTACATACTAGTGGCCTAATCTTGCGTATATAATACAATGTTGTTGTAATCTTGAACACCACCTAAGATAAAAAAAAACTTATGGAAATTGAAACTGCCTCTCACCTTGGCAAAGGGATCATTCTGACTTAAGATAATATAAAACGGCAAAATGGAAAGAAGTTCGAAATGTAGTTTATGTAATTGTAATAAAACTAAATAGCACTTATTTTTTGAGTGTGATATGTTACTAGATCCGTTTGGCAAATATTCATCGTACATATCAACTGATCTTCTAAAACCACGAAATATTAATCATATTGTGGATGGATGGCTCATTTCAACGAAAGCATAACAAAATAAACTAATTTTTTAGGAGTGGCTTTCATGTTTTGGTCAATATGGTTACGAGGGCATGTACAAAGGTGTTGTCTTATAAGTGGTCTCATGCATGACACATAATTATAAGACGATTTATGAGATCGCATATACAATAGATGATTGTTTTGATTGTCTCGTAGTAGTTGCATATTCCCTTAATTTATGGATCAGAAAATGAATGTTTATGAGTTGCATGACAACCACAACTCGTACAATGGTGCGTAAAGTCGTCTCATACTCCTAAAGTTTAGCGCTTGAGATGGTTGCCTCGCAAAACAACCGCCTCTTTCTTTTACCTCCCTCTCTCTCTTCCACCTCATCAAAAATCCTACGTGACGTTGTATGAGACGGGCTATGAGATTGCCTACGTGTAATGTAATGATATTGTGTTGGTTAAGAAATTGATTTCTTGGTCGTAGCAGTGGGTCTTCAGGGGCACATATTGGTAGTGTTTTTTGAGATTGCTACAAAAAGAAAACCTACAGGGAGGAAGTGTTGTGAAGGTCTGCCAATCAAAGGAAGTGGTGGCCATCAGTATTTTCGTGAAGAATGGGTGGTCGCTGAATCATAAACTTTGTGCCTTCGCATTTTTTTCCTCGGTTATTCTGAAACTTCATAATAATGCGCACGTTGTGAGCTCCAGTATGCATCACGAGATGCAAAAGGCTGGAACTCGTTTTCCTTCATCTTCAAAAAGTGTCAACGTGCCCCATTTCTCGTGTCCAAGCGTTTTCCTCGTGTAAACCACGGATTCCCTCGTCCAAATTTCGTCACGGCGATGTGCGTGCCACACCTGCTGCTGCAACTGTAGAACCATGGCCAAAGTAGCGGGCAAAAAACGCACGGCCTTAACTCCAAGGACGGGAAGAATGCCGCCACGAAAGCTGCCTCCGCCCTTTATAAAGTGGAATGGTTTGGAAGGGCCTCCTGCTCGATCGCCCACATAGCTTAAACATACCATTCATTGCCGACATACACGCATAGCCAGGCTGTAGTGATGATGGGGCTGCTTGAGCATGCGGCCTTCGAGTGGAAGCAGCTTCTGGCGTGCGCGGTCCTGGCATGTGTTAGAGATAGAATCTGCCGTATGTATTCTAGAAGGGTTCTAGTTATAGATAGAGTCCATGTTTGTTGTAAATCAGAACCGAATGACTTGGAGATCAAGTCATGTTGTATTCAACTTGTAAGCCACACCTGCGGCTATTGTCAGGCCTATATAAACACGCAATGCGGTGCGGACGATGCACACGGTTCAACCAAATTTTTACAAGGTACCAGGGCCTACTTCCTCAAATACATCTAGCTCGTCCACCATCGCCGCCGCCGCCGCCATGGCGTCGAGCTCCTCTGCGCCATCGATGATCAACCTCATCCCCGTACCAGAGAAGCTGTCCCGCGCCAACCACGTTCTGTGGAGGCGCAGGTACTGGCCACCCTGCGAGGAGTGCAGCTGGCCGGTTTCCTTGACGAGTCAGTCAAGCCGCCGCCGGAAACAATCTCGGTCACCAACGACGACAAGAAGACGGAGACCGTCGCCAATCCGGCATACGCATCCTGGTATGCTCAAGAGCAGCAGGTTCTCAGCTACCTGCTCGCATCTGTGTCGCGCGAGGTTCTGATTCAAGTCGCCTCGCTTCCATCGGCTGCCAAGGTGTGGCAGCACATTGGGGATACATTCTCCTCCCAATCTCGTGCACGGGTGATCAACACGAGGATGGCTCTCGCCACGACCCAGAAGGGTGCATCTACCGCGGCGGAGTATGTCGGCAAGATGAAAACTCTTGCCAATGAGATGGCTACTGCCGGCAAGAAGCTTGATGATGAGGAGCTCTGCTCTTACATTCTTGCCGGCCTGGATTCGGACTACAACTCTGTCGTCTCTGCTGTAGCGGCAAGGGTTGATCCCATCACCTTCAACGACCTGTACACTCAGCTCACCACATACGAGTCCAGGATTGATCTGCAGAA